>WHYT01017616.1:354022-364157 GCA_009806455.1 Tetrax tetrax
TGTAATAATAAAGGAGCCTTTATCTTCTTTCTTGCACCCAACAGGCTAGCACACAGCTCTTGGCTTCAACTTTGTAGCCTGGCCGTGCTTTTGGTGTGTGCTAAGCATCTTCCAGCAGTCAACAGAAAAGCCACCCAAAATGCCAGCAGGCCTTGGGTCCATCCCTCTGCCCTCCTCCAATCCGGCCCTACATACAAAAGTGGAAAGCTGTTGGGGTCGCATGGTGGCAGGCAGAGGTGCAAATGTTTGGAGAGGACAAGCAGGAGTTACCAGCTGGGATCTAGGTGAGGGTAGAGTGGGTGACTTTGGGGCTGCGAGGGAAGAGGGGAAAGAAAGAGCCCAGTTCTCACTAACTGATAACGTTGAGTGCATTAATCAGCGAGTGAAGCTCATCCCTTATGCTCTCCAGGGAGTGACGGATCATCTGAGGGCTGTCCAGGAGCTCGATGCTGTGGGTGTAGGGCTCATATTTCACCGAGAAGGGCCTCTTGATGTGTGCCGCATAGTTCCTGCAAGGAAAGTGTGCAGAGGTCTTGGTACAAGAGATGGACCCTGACTCTCCCTCCTACTCATCACTGTTCACCCAGAGCACAACTGGTTAATGCCTCCTTTAGGCAGAGTTTCTAGGTTAGCACAAAAGCTCTGGTTTCCCAGCCTTACAGCTCCAGAGGGCTATAGCAGTAGTTGAGATCCTTCTTGTCCAGCAAGAGAGATCATGAGTTTGACTGCAGTTTTCCATGGGCTGAATGCATGCGCTTGCATCAAACTGGACGGTGCACTGAACTGGTTATCTCTGTGGCCATAACCAGACATCCTCTACTTCAGTTTTTTTTTTTTCCTTTTTCTAAATTGCGAAGGAGATTTAGAAGCTAATTACAGGGAAAGCCTGTGGTTTTATAGTATTATATTCAGAAATCCTTTCTGATATTCATTTATTGACTAATCTCAGCTTGGGGAGGGGAGAACTAGCTGCAAGCTGTATTAAGGATAAATTTGAGAGGCAGTGGCTCAGGCCTGGGCGAGCAAATGGGAATAGCATCACCAGAGCCATGAGGCTGAGGAAAGGTGTACTATTGCACACAAAGCCAATGGGAGCCTGGATCTCAGTGAGAAGATTGACTTTGCCTGATACCTCCCAAGAGCAAGACCTTATTGCTACCTTTCTAATGGAGAACAGGGTCAAGTGAAACCAAATCAAGGGCAAGGATTCCCCAAAGTTGCCCATGTCCAACTTCAGCGCTAGGATTTGTACACTTGACACGGTAGAGGTTTGGGTTTTTTTCTTTAGCGGTTGTGTAAGTATGGAGCTGTGAATCTGCAGGTACTCATAGCTACAATCTCATGCTGGAAAGGCCTGGGAAGGCGAGGAGACAAGCAGCACCAGCAACAGGCAGCTACTGAGGTTTCACCCTTTCGCTCCTGAATTGCTGAGCTTAGGGTACCCTCTTGTGGCTACCTTAGCGCAAGGCGGGGGAGCGCATCCCTTTCTCAGCCAGCTCTGCCGGCTGGTACTGCACCCCTGGGGAAGCCCAGTCCTGAATTGCTGGGATTTCTTGGGGGGGGGAAACACCAGGCAGGGCCAAGTAACAACACGGTCAAAGCCTCAAGCTGGTGCTTGCAGGGAGCTGCCATGTTTGCAGGGAAACAAAAACGTGTGCAAGCAGAGGGGTTTTCTGTGTACTCGCGCTGTCCGTGTCCTCAAAGTCGTGGCTTATCTGAGTGCTACCAGGCAAGTGTCAGCTCGCCTCAGTTATTAGTGCTATCAGCCACAGGGATGACTCCTAGCACAGCTCCTGATGGGTTAGAAACTTGCCCTCCACACAAGCACGTTCACTTGTTACCTTTTTGAAGCATTGCAAGTACGACATGGGTGCCTGGAAGGGAACTGGGGGTGCGCATCCACCCTAGAGAACTGGTGGAAAGTTTTCTTTCTGGGAAAAGAGGCTTTTCTTGAGGGACCACACTGATAATTAGGTCCTTGGGGCAGCTGCCAGTAAAATAAAAAATACAGACGTTTTAATGTTTTCACTCATAGAGTAACATCTGTGTGGTCTCTGAGCTCTTTAAAGAGGATTGTTTATAGTGCTTGTCACTGTCAAAACCTTCCAGCTTAATCTTGGCTGTGCATGTGGTGTATTTTTCCTTTTTAAATGCAAGGAAATGACTCATTAGGCAACAGTTGGGGTTTTTTTAAAGCAGCCTCGTGTGTGTGTGAGAGAATGGGCTCCCCAGGTGCTTGCTTTTGAGCAGCTGGACTCCACGTTGTATGAACAGTGCAAGTGAGGGTAATAAAAGCAGAAGTTGAAATACAGCAGTCCTCCTCATGTTATTTATGTAAAATACCCCACTTGCAGGAACTGCAAAATCATACATTGTGTAATACTTCATCTCATCCTGTCTCTTTCCTAAGCTAACGTAAAATGTGTATAGGCAAAGGTTTCCTCTGACAGTAAAATGTTAAAGGAGTGGGCAATTCTGGGTATGGCCAAGAAAATGCTTTTCTTAATGGATGTCCATGGGTAGAGCTGCCCCTCTCGGTCCTCTTTGCAGTCTCACAGAATCACAGAATGGTGTAGGTTGGAAGGGACCTTTAAAGGCCATCGAGTCCAACCACCCTGCAAGGAGCAGGGACATCTCCAACTAGATCAGATTGCTCAGAGCCCCATCCAACCTGGCCTTGAATGTTTCCAGGGATGGGGAAACCCAGTTACACCGGTGGGATGCTGTTTGAGGCCTACTAACCCATGTTAACCAACCTAGGAGGCAAAAGCTCCCTTTTTTCCATGGATAAATCTATTCACATCAAGCAAATCTTTCTTGCTTGTGTTCAAGTTACTAACAATGCCTGGAGGGGTTTTTTTGCTGGTTGAATGATAAATGGTTAAGTTGCCCAGCAGCTGCTCATAAAGACAAACAACTATCTGCATTCTAAACTCAAAGAATGACACCATTTTGGACAGTTCTTCACTCCTCTTCTAAAACTTTCACCCCCTGCCCCCACCCCAGCAAACTTTTAAATAATGCAGAAGCCCATGTTTCAGAAGGACACATGATGGTGAGGTGCTGCCATGAGGGACAGCCAGTACCTGACCTGTATCACTTGGCCCTTCTGCATCAAGGAAGCAGAGTGGGTCCTGGTGGGTGGTTTGGGTCTCCAGTTTCTGGACCACTAGCCCTCTGTTACGTTGCTTGGCCTTCCCTGGGAACTGAGATAGTCTGTAACTCCTTCCTATGAGAACTAGGGAGATGAGCTAGATTTGTCCTTTCTCTCCCTCCCTCAGTCTTGTCTGCCAAGTGCCTCCCACTCCATCCCACTCCTCCAAACCCAAGCTCTTGAGTCCAGCATGTTTTGGGGAGCTCTGGGCAAATCCAAGGTACTGAAGCTGGACCCTGTGGGAACTGGAGAATCACTTCCCTTTGAAAGACCTGGCAACAGTTTCCAGAATACTTCTGAGACCTTGACCTGAAATCAGCCATGGCGCCAAGCCCTGTTTCAATATATCCTAGCTTAATTTCCTTCTGTTTGAGTTTCCTTCACTGCCCAGTCTTACCTCAGTTTACTTTTGGCATCGCTGAAGCTCTCGGACACAAAATACACGGGCTGGTAGGTCTGGTCCTGGTAGGGCTGAACAGCAGCAGCGTCAGGGTCGAACTCCCGCACCTCTGGTTCATCTGACAAGGAGTGCTATGGACACAGTGGAAAAATGCCAGCATGAAATTAAGGGGATAAGAGAGCACAGATGTGATAGGCAGTGGTGGAGAATAGGTCGGGTAAAGTCACTGGAAGAGGAAGAAGGTTTTTTGCTGTATAGGGTCTAGAGCAGAGAGGCAAGTTATGCTGGGACTTACTATGAGCTCCCCGTAGGAAGACAGAAGCCCAGCTCCGTAGGCTTTGATTATCCCGTTCTGTCTGCAGAGCCCAAACTCCACCGTAAACCAGTAAAGCTGTGAAAGGAGAAAGAAAAACACATAAGGGACACAACTCCTCTTCTTCATCTCTGTCACTTCTGAGCCCTTACCCCACAGACAGGCTTTGGGGTTCTTTAAATGAGTGGGCACTTGGCACTTTATCCTCTCGCCTTACCCTGCACCCATCACTGCCAGCGCAAAGTGCTAAACTAAACTGCTGCCATGCCAGGACAGGTGGAAACTGAGTCCCTGGTCTGGTCCCTGCGTGCCCAGGCACTGTGCAGTGCTGCCATTCAGTGCCCTTGGAGCAGGATGGGTCACCTTGCCAAGGGAGAGCCAAAGGAAGCGGATGTCATTTAATCTCATCCCAAAGAGTCCCAGCAGTGCTGTTAGAAATACGATGCTTGATAATACTCTGGTGCCCAAGAAAACTGGGTTAATGTGCAAGCAAGCTCGGCTGTTTAACTGATATCTGCTCTGCACAGTCACTGTGAAAGAGCAGGACTGGGGCAGCTCGGGCAGAGGCTCTCAGCCTGCAAATCTGGGGAGACCAGGCTGGACTAGTCCCCTTGATATCACAAAAGTGCTGCTGGAGGGGTCAGGGCTCCCATCTCGCAGAGAGAAAAACTTACCGTTGATAGTTTCTCAATTTCTTCATCAGTTGCTCCCAGAGACGCCAGCCCAATGTCCTAGGAAAAGAAGGGAAGGGGTGAATATCAAGATAGATTTGGTCTGAGCGCCTCTGTCTTATTGCCTTGAGAAAACAGATATCGTTGCCCTGCACTGCCATGCATCTGCTGAGGTTTCATCGTGCTCAGACTAAAAATGCTTTGCTGCAGAGTCTGATATTTTTACCCTTTATTAGGGTTCTTGATCCATCACTAGGGCTCTTCAAGATTGTGTTTAATATAAACGCATCCCAGAACAAGAAAGGTTTAGGTGCCACAACTGGGGTTGGTTTGAGTTCCCACCTACCGCCCTGCCTTCTCGGGGCTGAGGAAGCAGATGACCACTTTACCTGAGAGAACTGGGCAAACGTCTTGTCAGCCAGCATTGGGACATGCCCCAGCAGCTCGTGACAGCAATCCCTGCCGATGCCCGGGGGAAAGGAGGAAAACATAGTCAGCAGTGGCTAGATTTTGCCCATTAGGGAGAAGGGTTAATTGCTAGCCAGGTGGGATGTCTGGGGAGGGGAGGCTGTCGGGGCCAGGTGATACTCACGGCTCAGGGGAGTGCATGGGTGAGGATGCATGGCGGATGTACTGTGTGCACTGGAAGACACGGAAGGCCAGGCTGGCAAGGAAGTCCCGCGCCGACAGCAAGCCAGCCACTGGCCGGAGCTGGAAGCCGGTTCTCTCTGAAACAGTGCATACCATCTCTGCAGGGCTGGGCTGGTGTGCCATGTTCCCAGCACGGATAGCAAAAGCATCAGTGCTGGAAACTAAAGGGCTTCTGCAGTGCCAGACCTAATCTTTCTGCTCCTACTACAGAGCAACCCCTGCTCTTTAGGTGCTCAGTGGGATCATTTCACGATGGGCTTTACCTTCAGTTGCAGCCCACCATGTTTATCTGCAGTTCCCACCACTTGGGGTCTACGCCCATCCTCTGTGGGCAATGCACAACCCTCCACCAGCTCTCCTACCAAATCTCAGTTCACATACTCCTCTATCGGGTTTGGGTTTCCTGGCTGTAGCCGCCACCACTGTGCTGGAGCCCTAGCAGACCCTGGATCCCCCACGCTCGTACCTACCTTTCAGGAATCGGGAGACCTCCTCCAGCTGAGGGATGTTGTTCTCATTGTAGCCACAGAATTTCTCCAGTAGATTGAAAGCTTCGAGGTACTCCTTGCAGGCATGGGTGGGGTACAGGCTCTTCAAGGTACTGTATACCTCCTTCCTTCAGGATGAGAGGTGGCACATGTTCACACATGTTCAGTGGCTTGGTGTGTCTAATCCTCTCCTGTCCTCTGGTTATACACTATCAAAGATTCACGCTTCTAGATTTCCTGTCCTTTTTCCTCTCCACCACTAAGTCTATGTCTGTGCACACTGATAGGGGTACGTAACCATACAAACACACACTCACAGGAGCCTGCAAAGTCAGCAGCTGTATCTGCACAGACCTATTTCTGATCCTGAAGGTCAGAAGATTGTATAAAAGGCATTAACTGGAATAAAAATATTGCCTATAGGTAGCTCCTGAAATTGTACTATGAAGACAGTCGACATAACCAGGAGATGATCTTGTTTAGGAGCCTGTGTACTCAGCTCCTAAGAGCCGGCTTTGTTTTCAGAGACACTCCTACAGCGATGCTCCTGGAAATAACCATGTTCAGATGAAGTGTTTTCCTAACTAAGGCCAACGAGGTGCCCTGCAGATACTCACCATGGGCCTCACTTCTTTCTGCAGCTATGACAACTGCCCTTTGGAGGCTGCGACTAAGCCAGGTCCCCTTGGAGAAGCAGGACTCCAAATTACCTACCTCGCTCTCTGGGGAAGCTCCTTTGGAGGAGACTCCTGGCGGCTGCAGTGTGGAAGTGCTCTCCGTGCAGCCCCAAGAGAGGAGGAGACAGAGCATCACTGTTTTGGAGCCAGCTTGCTCTGCTGAATGCAGTCCCTACCACCTCTGTAAAATGCCACGCAGCGAGTCACTGGTTTTTACAACAAGCCATTAAGTAGGATGCTTGCACTCCTGATGCATTTTTCAAGATGTTGCGCCCTAACATTCAGGTTTTGATTCCCAGCTTCGAGTGGTGAAACCAACAGAGTTCGCAGATTAAATCAGTGCTCACCAGGTAGCGATCTCCTCCGCCGTGTACTCCACGTGAGGGATCGGGTCCCCACTGCAAGGCAAACACACCGTTACTGACAGCGGCAGAGCACAAGCCAGCCTCCTCTTCAGAAGGGAGCTCTGCATGATGTTGATCAGTCGTCTTTAAACCAAACAAGGGGGTGACAGGAAAGACAAAGCCTTAGTACTGGGTCATTTGTACAGGTGCAACAAATACATGGACACAGAGGAAAGCAGTAGTCTAGCCAGAGGTTATAAATGAAAAATGGATGAGCAAAAGCTTAGCAGGCGTAATATTTTTCAGGAAAAAAAAAAATGTTTTTTCACTGGCAAAAATGGAAAGTTTGTGTGAAAAGAAATTAATCTCATATGCCTGAACTGCAGGGAGCTGGTGGCTTCAGGAATGAATCAGTGGCTGGGAAATTAAAGCAGCTAATAAGAAAAACTAAATGCATTTGAACCGAAAAAAAAAATATTGTTAGTAGGATTAAGTGTGGCAAGAAAGTAAAATCTTAATATTAATATATGTGGGAACTAAAGACGACTGGCACTTTTGCCTTTTCTATATCATAATTAGCAATTGTATTTCCTAAATCCTTCTGAATAAATGAGGTATTCACATATTACAGCATAAAGCATAGCTCTTGTTCCATTAGCAGCCTGAAGGGATGCTACAGAGCAGCTCACAAATGCAAACCTGCGGATCAGATGTGAGAGAAGACATCTTAAATGGGTGCATCATCTTAGGACAGTATTCTTTCCTGGGTCCCTCAGGACTCCCTTGCTGGCACACTGACTGTGCATTTAACATTAGTACAGGATAAAAATATCAATGTCTACATTCTGGGCTTCAAATCTGCAGAAAACATGAAACCTAACAGAGCAGAAAGCCATGCTGGGATCACATCAGGTGCAAGGTAGCTCAAGAAGGTGACCCATATAATTTCCATAGCCAGCTTTTGGCAAGGCTCGCTACAGAAATCCACATTTAAAATCCTGCTCAGAAAGAAAGATGGCATGATGGAAGGCAGTGTTACTGAATAGGATCTAGGGAATATTTTACATACTCAACTGAATATGAGAGCTCTGTTTGAAGTTGTAGTGAAGCGGCTGAGTGCTATTACAGCACACATCAGAACAGGAGTATTAAGTAGGAGTACAAGAGATACATCTTAAATCTATATAAGACAATGATGAGACAGAGCATTACTGGAATCTATTTAATTTATCTGAGACAGTTAGGAGGTGAATCATTTAGTCTATAAATACACTCATAGCAAAAAAAAAATCTGATAGCAGAATTCAATGTGGCAGATGAAAGGCATGTATGATCCATTGAGTGAAAGATAAAGTGACCGAAGTTCAGTTTAGAAATAAAATCCACAGTTTTTCACAGCCAGGATAATGAACGATTGGAACAAGTTCTCTGGGCACGTAGTAGCTTTTTCAGTGCTTGAAACACTGAAGTCAAGACTAGCTGTCATTCTAAAAGAGATGTTACATTCCAAAATGAAATTTGAGGTCTGATGGAATTACATGTGGCTTTTGTTATGCAGGAGGTTTATTCTGGCTTTATCAATGTATGAATTAATGACCACAGACATTTTTTAATTAAGAAGAAACTGGAATATATAGAAAGAAGAAGCACACAAAAAGAGCTCGCAAGGCTGAACAGAGAGACAAAACATAAAAGAAGGGAAGTCTCATGCAGGTAGAACAATGAATTCCCAACAAGTTGCATTGATATTCCTGCACGGATGTTATGAAAGAGACTTACTGCTTATAGTGAAAAGCAATTTCTGCTATTGATTTCCTTCTCTGGCGATATACTTGGTCAGAGTAGCCCTGTGATGACAAATAAGAACAGAGACAGGATTTTTAATGAATTGCTAAAACTTCTCACCCAACCAAGTTCATCACTGGCTGGAGAAACTTCTCTTATGGTGGTGATTGCACTACAGTTCCCTGATCAGCTGTACTAATAGGTATTCTCCACCTCCCTGCTTCTGAGGGAAGGCTCAGGACCCCAATGTGAGGATATGTCGATGCAGACTAACTCACCGGGTGATCCAGATCCAAATCAGGGTCAAACTTGGTGATCAAATGGTGGCACTTGTCCAATTCACAGATTTTTCTGGGAAACCAGTGAACTGTGGGGAGAGAGAGAAAGAAAAACTGCCTGTGAAAGTGAAGATGGAGCATCCCCTGCTGAGAAGGGGTTGTGAGGTTGAATAAGATATATCTGGTTTACCAAATGCACACCCGGAACAGCACATGACACAGCTGTGCCTTCTGGGCAGTAGACCCACACTCTCAATACTCCTGTCTCAGAGTCAGGACTATTACCATGATCTCCACCTGATGACTTCCCTGCCTATCTCTCAGGAGAGTATTTTGTGACAAAAGTAAAGGAGAAGATGAAAAATGCATTTTAATTGAAGATTGTAAACTTCATATTAAAAAAAAAATCCAGAGGCCCAACTGGTTGTAGAGCTATCACTGCAGTTCTCTAGGGATAATTTACAATAACAATCACCCTGTCTTCACAACAGGATGGCATGGGGAGTGTCTTGTAGCTTAGTGCTAGATCTGTACAGAGTTTGTGACACATAGGTAGGAAACTACTTTACATCTGTAATAGAAAACACTGGGGTAGGAATGGAGAACTCTGTAGGAGAGGTGTGAACAAAGCATGAAATTTCATCTCCTATTTCTATTTTTTCAATCTGGCACCAGAATAATGGGCTATGGACTCTGCAGTCTGTCAAGAAATAAGCAAGGAGGGAAGTGGCTTTCAGGATTCAGGTGTCTCAGAGGCAGTCTTTTCTGTTTTGCTCGAACTCAGCATGCAGTAGCCCTTCCCCTTTTCTGGGAATAACAAAGTCTCCACTCTGTTTCTAGAACTCAGCCTCTTCACAAAAGTGAAAACATTTGTAAGTTCCTTACATTTGTCTTCCTTGGTGGTCCTCACATCTTCTGCTACCCTCTTGATGGAACTAATGAACGTATTGAGGTCAGAGCTGTGGACTTCACAGCGCACAAAATACTCCAGTTCAGCGGTCCCTTCACGGGGCTTCTGGCTAAGCCTGGTCTCCAGGTGGTGAATTTTAGCTTCAAACGTCTTTTAGGACATGGAAAAGGAGAACAAAAACGTTAAACAAGTCTCTAATGCTTGAAACGCCTGCTGGTACTTCCCAAAGATGTCCATATGGATATATCTGGGAGGGACTCTCCCTTGTCTTTTTCTTCTCCCCCCACCCAGGATAAACACACTTTTCCATTAATTCCACGGTTTTTCCTTCTGGACAGATAATCAGTGAGGCTGGTCAATAACCATCAACAGAAAACTTCCACAGCGGCAAAGAAGAGTGTATCAAGAGGAGAAATTGATGTGGGAAAATGCCACTTCCTATGCCCCCCTGTCCTTCAACCTCT
>WHYT01017616.1:365749-430363 GCA_009806455.1 Tetrax tetrax
AGTTCCCTGATCAGCTGTACTAATAGGTATTCTCCACCTCCCTGCTTCTGAGGGAAGGCTCAGGACCCCAATGTGAGGATATGTCGATGCAGACTAACTCACCGGGTGATCCAGATCCAAATCAGGGTCAAACTTGGTGATCAAATGGTGGCACTTGTCCAATTCACAGATTTTTCTGGGAAACCAGTGAACTGTGGGGAGAGAGAGAAAGAAAAACTGCCTGTGAAAGTGAAGATGGAGCATCCCCTGCTGAGAAGGGGTTGTGAGGTTGAATAAGATATATCTGGTTTACCAAATGCACACCCGGAACAGCACATGACACAGCTGTGCCTTCTGGGCAGTAGACCCACACTCTCAATACTCCTGTCTCAGAGTCAGGACTATTACCATGATCTCCACCTGATGACTTCCCTGCCTATCTCTCAGGAGAGTATTTTGCGACAAAAGTAAAGGAGAAGATGAAAAATGCATTTTAATTGAAGATTGTAAACTTCACATTAAAAAAAAAATCCAGAGGCCCAACTGGTTGTAGAGCTATCACTGCAGTTCTCTAGGGATAATTTACAATAACAATCACCCTGTCTTCACAACAGGATGGCTTGGGGAGTGTCTTGTAGCTTAGTGCTAGATCTGTACAGAGTTGCTGACACATAGGTAGGAAACTACTTTACATCTATAATAGAAAACACATGGAGAACTCTGTAGGAGAGGTGTGAACAAAGCATGAAATTTCATCTCCTATTTCTATTTTTTCAATCTGGCACCAGAATAATGGGCTATGGACTCTGCAATCTGCTAAGAAATAATCAAGGAGGGAAGTGGCTTTCAGGATTCAGGTGTCTCAGAAGCAGTCTTTTCTGTTTTGCTCGAACTCAGCATGCAGCTGCTGAGCATGCCCTTCCCCTTTTCTGGGAATAACAAAGTCTCCACTCTGTTTCTAGAACTCAGCCTCTCCACAAAAGTGAAAGTATTTGTAAGTTCCTTACATTTGTCTTCCTTGGTGGTCCTCACATCTTCTGCTACCCTCTTGATGGAACTAATGAACGTATTGAGGTCAGAGCTGTGGACTTCACAGCGCACAAAATACTCCAGTTCAGCGGTCCCTTCACGGGGCTTCTGGCTAAGCCTGGTCTCCAGGTGGTGAATTTTAGCTTCAAACGTCTTTTAGGACATGGAAAAGGAGAACAAAAACGTTAAACAAGTCTCTAATGCTTGAAACGCCTGCTGGTACTTCCCAAAGATGTCCATATGGATATATCTGGGAGGGACTCTCCCTTGTCTTTTTCTTCTCCCCCCACCCAGGATAAACACACTTTTCCATTAATTCCACGGTTTTTCCTTCTGGACAGATAATCAGTGAGGCTGGTCAATAACCATCAACAGAAAACTTCCACAGCGGCAAAGAAGAGTGTATCAAGAGGAGAAATTGATGTGGGAAAATGCCACTTCCTATGCCCCCCTGTCCTTCAACCTCTGGCTGAAGGCAAAGGTGATTTTTGGCCGCCTCGGGGCTGTTGGGCCGCGAGGCAGAAGGGGCGGGCGGCTCGGCGCTGGCCATGGTGCTGAACCGGCGCGGCTGAGCCCTACCCAGTTTGCAGTGGCGTTAAACTGGGACTCGCTATCAGAACGGACATCCTTTGGGCTCACTATCAGAACCGACCCACCCCGCTCCCCAAACAATAAGAAGGAGACACAATAGAGTCTGTAGTCTTCCAAAGGGTCCGGGGAGATCTGTGGATATTATTCTTGAGCTCAGCCAAATCTGGCAGTACAAGCCCAAAGCCCCGGGCAATGACCCAACCTTTCCGATGTCTCTGTGAGATCTTTGGTAGAGGAAGGGAGATGACTGCTTTTGTCAGTCAGAGGCATAAAGATGAAAAGGAACAGATGCAATGCCACAGCTAAATTACATTTAGGACCGTGTTTTTGAATGTACCTACCAACTTGACTATTACATTGTCCTTTCAACAATCGATACCTTTGCATTAATCTGACAGCCGTGATTGCATTACCTATGCTTTGGCTGCATGTAACACATACAGCAGAGTAAAACCAGCTTCCCTGCAGCCTGGTTCATGATGAGGCAAATGTCATTATGCCCATCTGCTTTCATATCTTGTACCTGCATTGCCAGAGGGATCTGGGAAATGAATCTTCCTCTGTTGTGGCTTGACATGCTTGTCTTTTTATTATATTTAAAGCTCTTTCTGCGACAAGCTCAAAGAGCTTTTTTTTTTTTTCTTTTTACCAGGAAAGCTCTTGATGTAGCAAGTAAATTGCCCCAGGAAGAAACAAATAATATTTGAATATAAGCTGTCCCTGCTTCTTCCTTGATGTTTTAAAAGTTGTTCAAATTAGAGACTTTAAATGCAGTGCAACATAAAATCTACCAAGACAAGAGCCTACACTTCCGTGTTTCATACCTGCTAAGCAGTCTGTTGCATTTGAAATATTACACTGATGGATTTTTCATGCCTTGTCTGGCAACTGAGCACTCCTAGGAAGGAGACCCCAACCATGCCAACACCAAGGCTTTGTTCTGACAAGCTTGTCTTAGAGATCCTTTCAGTCTTGAGACAAGAACAATATGTTGCCCAGAAAACAGCTTTTCTGGCAGCAATCCTCTTAGACAAGATGCAAGATATTTTGTAATTGCTGAAGATCTTAAAACAGTTTTTGTAATACTGCATGGGCAATGAATAGCTAGAATGCCTTACAATTTCAGGGAAATATTTATCTCTCAAATACACTTTTTATATGTTTACAGTTGTTAGGTAGTTCTTTTGCTGTACAGTGTTGCTGGTGATCTGTTTTTACCCTAGAATTGGTTGTATTTCATGGGGAACAAGGTGTTATATAATTATCATGTGTATTAATATATGAGCTAGCAGCATGCCCTTGTGACAAGACAGGCCAACCACATACTGAATTGTAGTAGCAAGACTGTAGGCCACAGGTCAAAGGGAGTGATTCCTTCTCTCTGTCTGGGATGAGGGAGACCATATCTGGAGTACTACGTCCCGTAGAAGAAAGACGTTGATGTGCTGTAGCAGGTATAGTGGAAGGCTGCCAAGACGCTCAGGAGGCTGGAGCACAATGTTATATGAAGAAAGGAAATTGGATTTGTTCAGCCTTCACCCTTAAGAAGTGAAGGGGCAGGGGAGATTTGTTCACTGTCTACTAGTACCTGGTGGGAGCGTGCAAAGATAGAGCCAGATTCATCTGAAAAATACACAGTGGGAGGACAAGAGGCAATGGGTACAAGCTGAAAGCAAGGACATTAAAAAGTAAAAAGAAAAAAAAGCTTTTTACCGTGAAGGCAGTCAAACACTGCTCAAGGCATTCAAGAAGAGTGGGGTCTCTACCTTGGTGATATTCAAAATGGAACAAGCACGATCATGAGCAACCTGCTGTGACTGGACCTGCTCTGAGCAGGAGGTTGGACTACTCTGGAGGCCCCTTATAACCCACGTGACTGATTAATAGGAACAAATTGTCCTCTTCTCTCACTGCTGAAGTCAATGAAATTAAACTACTGTAGATAAAACATATCTCAGAACCTCATTTTGCAAAACACCTTTGAATCCTTCTGCATGGAAATATACTACATAAATGCAAGTTGTCATGTTTTGATTACTGTTTAAATAGGCAGCACTTATCTCAGTCTTTCCATTCATGGTACTGAGATCCTAGATAATGCTACATTATATTGCTGGTTAGGGGCAAAAGATGAATTAGTTACCAGTTTTCCTTTGTATTAAAGCCATATACAGGGTGCATCTCTGGGGAGAACCAACAGAACATTTAACATGTGAATCAAATTCATCCCTGAAGAAGGGAGGTAATTTTGAAATCAATATACCAGTTTTACACTGAGGGTGAAGTTGTTCCTGTAATTTCTTGACCAAGGACCAATGTGGCAATGCCACTCACAGACTGCCAAAGCCTTGACCCACAAGTAAGATGGGTTTGGTCTGTAGCCAAGCCACATGGCTTGTTTTGAATGCAGGATCAGAGCCCTGTGCATAAAGTTGGAGTGCTGAGCAGTGGAGGGGGCTGTCAGAGTATGCTACAAGCTGCAAGGCTATGGATTGCAGGTGTGAAACTCTGTGGACGGATTCAGTAACTAAGCAAAGTTAAGCACAGAGCCTAACAGCACTAGCAAACAGAGGTATGTCTCATTCTTAGTGATGGAAAGTGAAGGCACACTGGGGCATGAGCAAAGTATGACTATGGGAACATCAGATAATTAGCTGATAATTTGCAGCAGGCAGACCTAGTCTGAGTCTTCTTTAGTTGACTGAAGCAATATTTCTCACAGAACAGCCATGAAACCTGTAGTGTGTTCCTTGAGTCCAGTACAACAGCTTAGGTACTCACCTCAAATACCTTAAGTGCACGGGACAGTGGTGAAGTCTTGGCTCCCTTAAGCATGAAGAAGAGGTTCAGCATGGCTCTCCCATCCTTCTCCTCGAAAACAATGGTCTCCGTAGACTCTGCAGCATCAACAGCTGCAGCTGCAGCCTCTCTTTCCTTCCTGGCATCTTCAATAAGGCTTTGACGTCTACCAATAAACCGTGGAGACTGAAGGCAGAAGAGAAATAATTAACACTTCTGATAGAGCTGTAGGGGAGATCAGAGGCGTCCCTGGTAGCTAGATGAGGTGTCATCAATGTGTCTCAACAGAGGAAGAAGAGGAAGGTTGGATTCACTTGCCTGGCTTTGGAGAGGAAGATCTGGTGATGAGAACTGAGGCTTTAGAATTGAATTTCTGGAAACGTGGAGCTTTAGGAAAAATCTGTAAAATATCCTTGTAGCATGACTAGAGAGTGGGCTTCTCATCTCACCTTTCCTAGCAACAGTTTTTAATATCCTTCAAAAAACAAAAATCAGAAACAATCTTGTCCAGTTTTCAGGTGTCTGATGAACTCAAGTGGAGAGGTATTAGGTAAATGTGAAGTCATCTGAGAAAAAATAGGCTATGAGGAACAGCTGAAGGCAACAGCTGTGGCCTGGCCAGGAACTATGAACAGCTTGCAGGTGTATTAGCAGGGCAGCTTAGCTAAACTACTCCCAGGATCCAATGTGACATTTTCTTCTGACATTAAGTGGTTGCTTGCGCATTGAAGTGCAATTGGAACGGCATCCATATACACCAGAAAATAAATTCCTCCCACTGATCTATAGATTTGTTTTGTCCCAGCAAACTCCTGTAGATTTCTCTTACTTGGAATTGCACCTAAAATCCTGCAACTCCGTGTCTGGGGTCATGTTAGGTTACTAGTTTATATTTATAGTGAGCTACAAACTATTTCCATCACTGCTGTTTCTTTTGTTATACAAATAGCTCATGTTCGTGGTCTTTTTACAACCAGATTTCAATTTAGAGGCAGCTCAGCTGGTTACGATTTTTAGTGTTCAATACCCAAACCAGATTACAAACCCTCAGAATTTGGTAAAAAAAAAACAAACCTGGGGCAGCACTGAAGAAGGAGCAGCATATAAAGCCACCCAGCATCTGTATGTAGGGTGGGACTGGCTGCAGTTTTCCCTCTGATTACACTGAAAATATCTGGAAAAGAGATAGATGCTAACCAAGGAGCACCTTCCCTACCTTGTGAAAACTTGGAGAATGTTTTCCTTTTAAAAAGACATCCTGCTCAACTACTAAGCCGATTTTCTCTCTGATTTTCAAAGCCCACCATCAGTAACTAATATTTCCTGTGAAAATCCTCTTGGATGCTTTAGCGGTGTAAAGCTGACATTTAAAATGCAGCTTGAAAAACGCTGCACATCTAGGCATCAGCCCACGCTCTTCCATCCAGTCCTTTTTTAATAAAGACACCCCTCTGAAATTATATTTGCTGATCCTCTACTCCTTTATTCCTTGTGGCACAGAAAACACCTTCTAACAAATAAGCACATATTGCTGTTTGTCCAAATTGATGATATTCATGCCCAAAGAGAGAAGACATCTAATAAGTATCCTCAGCCATAACTTTTAAAATCTTGTAAGCAGGTGCTCAGCTTTAAGCGTGTGTTTTATATCACTGCCATGTTTAAAGCTAAGCCAGTGTTTACTTTAAAGTGCCTGCAATAAAGCAGGGCAAACAGCCTTGTGCTAGCCACAGTAACTGGGCTCTGCAGCGGTCCCAAGCCGATGCTGTAGCTAAGGATGTTTTATCACCCTGTGCCCTGAGGTGCAGAGGTGCAGCAGGATTTTACTTCTGGAGTGGAGCAGGGGAGAGGAGGGAAATCAGTCTGTAAATCAAGTTAAAATCTGACCTGAAGGCGTTTAATAGCTAGATCTGTGTGACTGGAAAGCGGCACTGGGAGAGGCAGCCTCCACCCGTGTGCTGGGACTGGGTGGCCCCTGGTAGGCAGGAGTGGGGGGCTTCAGTCCCTGTCAAGGGGTCCTAGGAGCTGCTCAGCTCCATGCTGGTATGTTTTGGGTGGCTATACATATATATATTTTTTTAAAGAACAAAAAAGGCTGAATTTGGCTTGGGAGAAGAGGGCAGGGAGGGGTCTACCTGCCTGCTGCCTCCTCTGCCTGGCTGCACGCTCCCCATCTCATTGTCCTCTCCTCTGCCCCTCACACTTACACTTATTGGGCTAATACCTCCTTTTGCTGGAAATTAGGATTCTGGCATATAAACTAAACAAACTGCTCATTCATGATAAATGCCTTCCTCTCTTGGGACGGTGTTGTTATATTGTATTTTCAAATTGCCTTGCAGAGTAGCCCCCTGAGTGCATATCTAGCTTCACTGACAACTTTAATTTGATTTTGCAAAGCATTTATTCGCCTAACCAGGGCCTGAGTCTGATACAGTTATTCACCTCTTATGAAGGATTAGTCTGCACCTCTTACGAAGGGTTACTTCATTTTTTTCTTCTGTGAATTTGCTGCAACTCAGAGTGCCCAGCCTGAGTAGTGTCATTAAAAATATTGTGTTCTGAGTTAAAGTACTTCTGCTTTTTTTTTTTTCCTGGCTCATTACTTGCAGCAAGCAGGGAGGATTGTAAAGACTATTTTCCCCCCTGCAGCGTGGGGACAGTAACATCCCGCCTCGGCTTCCAGGGCGCTCCCTTCCTGCTGGTTTGCCTCCAACTGCTGTCTCCCGCCTGACCCCACTTGTGTGCTCTGTAACCAAACCCTGCTCCAGACACAGTCCCAGGGCATCTTGTAAAAACTATTAGGAGCAAAAAAAATTGAAATATGTATACATAACAAAAGATTTTTCTGCTGTGTGTGTTTGATGTTTGGCTGGTCCAGCTGATGTGTAAAATACCTGCCAGTGTAGGTGAGTTTTGAGATTACAAAAGTCTTTTTTTCCCCCTAGTTTGCAGATTCCCCTGCACCTGGGTGCTGATCCCTGGGGGTTAATGGCAAGGGAGCACTTCAGACCTGCCGGAGCTGGTGGGGTGGTGGACAGCGGCTGGGTGGCCAATCGCCCATGGTCACGCCAGCACCACGAGGGCCGGTGACACGTGAGGTCACATACAAATGCAGAGTCATGCCTCTTGCCTGGTAGAAGCCAGCAAATTAAGGGATGGGGTTGTGGAGATCTCCTGTGCTTGGTGAGAGCACAGGGCAAAGCTTTTCATGCAGCCTGCTCTCAAAGTGATCCTCACAGGGCTAAGTTTGGTGGTTGTTTTTTTAATTTTTCGGAGAATTTCCATTCACAGAAGAGATGCACAGACGAGCTGAGGTTTTATGTCCTTCCCAGGCTGGAGGAGCCGCTCACCCCAAGCAGGTTACCAGGCTCCTGCCACCACACCTGGTGAACTCAAATTCCTCTGGCCCTTTTCCTCAGTGGCCCATTTCCCACCAAACACGAAGCAGCACCCCGGAGTGTGTAATAACCACTCTCCCCTTCTCCAGACAGAAACAAGCATCTCAAATACTGATTTGACAAGCAGCTGGGAAAATATCGGGTTTTCAAGAACCACTTCAGTGTTCATTATTTTGCCAGTGTGAAAACGGTTGTCTGAGAGGGAAGCCGCCTCTGATTTTCATTCATTAGAGAAAGGAAGCTTACCTCTTTGTTTCCTAAATGTTTCCCTCCCTTTCCAGCCCATTCCACTCTCCAAAACACCTCTTGCTGCCTGTGTAGTGGCTGATTTTACCACATCAGAGCATCACACAGGGTTAAGAGGAGAGTGGGTGAAAAAGGCAGTGGGTGTAAGGGAGGGAAATGGGGAGCTCCATTGCCAACCTGCTGGAGTCACCCTGCAGACGTCTGCCAAACACATCTGCTTCCTAACCCGGCTCGATTCCCAGGTTTCCTCCTGCCAAGCATCCCAAGGGGGTTTCCCTCCCGGTGCACCCGTTGGTCTCCTCCAGGGTCACCTGCAGCCTGGCCACATGTCTGACCCACAGGACTGTCCCATGCCAGGTGTCTCCAGGCTCCTCCTGCCTGTCCTGGCATCTGGGTTAGGAGGTGAAATGTCCCTGTCCCTACAGCCAACAGGTTGGCCAGACTTGGCTTCCTAAAGGCACTTGACAGCTCAGCAGGAAGTTTTCCTCTCCCTTCCCTGACACATACAGCTCCGGAGTGTGCAGAAGTGCTCCCCAGGATAAACCCAAACCCAGGGCTGAGACCACGCCAAGAGAAAGCTGGGAACAGAAACGGGGGAAGGATGTGCTGGGAGAAAGCGAAACCGCGGACGCAGCAGCAGCGAACAAACTGATTAAATTGCCTGTGCCTCGTACGTTGCCTGAAATAACAGCCACACTTTTTCATTATGCTGAAACAGGTGAAATCTCTGCAGTTTATTGCCTTGAAATCAGGAGAGCATTAAGATGTTCAAACTGCCTTTTGCACTGGGGATTCCTTGTTATTCCTTCCTTAGGTCTATGGGGTATTTACCTTGCTTTTGGTCGGGGGGAGTGTTGCATTAGTTCAAGCTTTCATCCCCCTAAATGTTTACATTTCACACGTACCAGTATGTAGAGAGAAGTGTTCAGGTAATTTCCCTTTGCCAGCCTGAAGGTGCTCATGTGGGGGAACTCCCACAAAGGCAGTATTGGTCCATCTGTCCCTGCCTGCCTCTGCCTACAGCTACAAGAGAGGCTGCTGGTTTTGCAGGGGGAGGGAAAGAAGCGGGGTAGGGTTGTCTTACCATGATGGCCTCAGCTTGCTTGGAGTCCAGCTCCGACACCGCCCTGCGGAAGCCTTTGGCTGCAGAGGTGGAGATGTTTGGGGTTGGCATCTTTGCTCTTCCACGAGCTCTGATCTCCGCTTTCTAGCTCCTTGCCAGCTTTTTATAGGGCAGGGCTGACGTCAAAGACTCTTTCAAATCTTCTCTCCCCCTGCCACCTCCCCATCACCACCTCCCTCCTTTCTCCCCCTCAGGCTGAGAGGAGGAGGGGACATGGAGGAGAGAAACGTTTCTGTCCCATTAAATCTAATCACTACGAAGATTGCAGACACCCTGCCTTCGCAGACCAGACACTCCCCCCACCTGTTTGCCTGTGCCCAAAAGATTTCTACTGTGTTTTTTCCCCCTCCTTCTTCCTGATGGAGTTCACTCTCACAGTGTGTCAGTCCGACACATTTGCTTTCCCAGCTTGGGAGTTGCACTAAAGGATTTTGATTTGAGAAAGGACAAAATCAGAGGAAGGAAGAGATTCAGCCGTCTGTAGTTCTTTTTTTCCCTGTGTTTGCCTTGTCATTGAGGCAGAAATTGAATAGAAAAAAAACACTGATTCCCCCAAGGTAGCCATGGGACTAGATGCTGTTCTTGTGTACGCACCTCCCGATACTTGGCCCCTGCAAACACTGCATATTTTGGCACTCTCCCACCACCTCACGTCTTGGTTTGGCCATGTAACTTTGACAGAAGGACTACAGAATCGGGCCCCTTGAGTCCCCAGAGATCTAAAAGGCTTTAAAGAAAATAACCTGGGAAAAGCCATCTCAATCGTGCCTTCCCAAGGGCTTTGCTCCTCTTGCAGGAATTCCTAAGATACCAAATGCCTGAGGACCTCTGGAGCTGTGACAACAGGTGGCAGCTCAGGACCCATCCCAGGACTCTGCTTTGCTGCGAGCAAAAGTTGCCTTTTCCTCCTGGGGGATTTGCAGCAGCTCTCCCACGCCAAACAAGCACTGGGGGAACACACGGTCCTGCTTCGTGTGAGCCACCATCGTGATGGGGATGGGCCACCACTGGCTGGCAGAAACCCCTGTGGTGGGGAAGCTGGTGGTGTTTCACTGTCTGACTGCCAGAGAGCTCACCCACAACCTTGCTGACAGCAGCGTCACTTTGGAAGACATCTGCTGAAGGCACCTAGTTTGCACTGGTGGCTTGTCCTTCCCGTGACAGGACAGCTGATGATTTTTGCAGCGCAAAAAGCCCTGGAGGATGAACATCCCATTGACCTCTTCAAGGCTACAAAGCTCTTGATGTTTGCCATCTCCTGCAAACACCAGGAAGCAGACAGCACAATCAATGCTGCCAACCACACCAAGACAGCTTGGGAAGCCCCAGCTGGCCAGAGGCTGGTAGAAGTCGAAGCTGAAGTGAGCAGTTGGTAGCAGCTAAAGATTTGGTCCAGTAGTGAGCCAAAAAATATTTTAATTCAGGTGGAGCAGCTTCTCTTATTGTGGGTGCTGAGGACACCCTGCTGTTCAATATAGTGGAAACCAGAGGAAGGAGTTAAGCAGTCATTGGGGCTTCTCTCTGCCCAACCTCTGCTTCCTCCTGAGTGGTACTACCTCGCACACCGAGAGCAGCCCTTGCTTTTGCTTTAATTTCATCCCTAATCCCCTCTGAGTCTCTTAAACCTTCTGTTTGCCCTCTGCTAAACCCTGGATGCTCAAAAGACAAGATAAAAACTACCAAACTGTTGGAGTGGAATACTGCCTGCTGTTGCAGGATCTTGGATCTTCTCAGAAAACATTTTAGGGGCAGGTCCCAAGTCATCCCCGCTGCCCAGCAGCTGGGCAAGGAGCAATATTGCAGGCTGTCACCTCCTGGGTTCTGGGGTGGCCTTGGGGACCCCCTTACTGGGGGATACAAATTAGCACGACCCTGCGGTTGATTTTTTTTGTGCCACTGTCTGAGGTGGACCATGGTAGCCAGACAAGCTGGGGTGCAGGGAACACTGCTTCAAGATTTCACTGCCTACTCCCATGCTCCTGCCTTAGCCGAGCGTCCCAGCTGTGCTCACTGCATGCTGCACCTTTTCACAACCCTTTTGAGCCTGTTTTTTGCAGCAGCTGCACAGAACAGATCATCATCAGCACTGCTTTGCACTGCCATCGAGAAACCATTCTCACCTAAGGAGGGACACTTGTCTTTGACGACCAGGCTCACTGACCTGCTCAGGAATTGGCTGCCTCCTGGCTAAGGGAACAAAGGGATTTGGGGATAACTGTGGGACAGCATTCATTTAAAACACAGCCCAGCTCCTGCTGAAGTTAATATTTCCATGAAACTTCAGAAGGTTGGGATCTCATGCAGATTGCCACCCATGCTGTCTCATGTTTCCACATTCTGTCCTCACTTTTTTGAAGGAAAGCTTTTCTCAGGGATCTCACAGACAGGACTCTCAAGCAGTATGATGTTCATTCCCATGCTGGAACATTTCTGTCCTACCCCGATCACAGCCAGAGTGTGCAAAGGGATGCCCACCTGAGACAATCCTGCAGAAGTCAGTCACAACAATTCATCCTGATTTTTACCCCACAAGAGATCTGGTCCTCTCCAGAGACTAAGGGGGGAAATTATGGGATTTTAGTGGGTTTTTAAGTTTATCTTCAGTACCCTGTCCGATATAAGGGGGATTAAAGATAAGCAGTAAGTCAGTAGACTGTCAGAAACAGCTCCTTCAAACAAGCAGGTGTCTATCCTAGGTTGCACCAGTGTCTTGCCTTAGGAAAACTGAATCCACTCTGCTGTTAGTGCTTCCTAGTATGTAGGAAGTAGATCTCATTTGGAAATACATGAGTTAAAAGCAAACTAAGACCATATTGGTCATCTGAAAATAATCTATGAAGACTTGTAAGAAGAAGAACCAACTCCAAAAGAGGCCACAAAAGTAAAACTTACATAACTTTCGTGTAATACATCAATAAAGAGCCCTCTCAGTGGGGATTCTGTAACTGCATTAATGCCAGTAAACATACAAAGAAAGCAAAGAAGATGCCTCTTGCAGCCATTGCTGATTTGCTTTGCTGAAGAAGTCCTATGCAGCTTTACAGCCACAGGAGGCCATTTCATGCAATGCTGGTGTTAGAGAGGATGAAGCTGCAAAGGTGTTAAGGGCAGAAAGCCATAGTTAGCCTAAGTACTCAAGAAATGTTTAATTAAAACTATTCAGAGACCTTGCTAGTTTGAGATGCTGTTGCAATATGAGCATTGTCAATGAAAGGCCTTGCCAAGATTGGGCCAGCTTCGCTGGCATTTCATTTGGGAAGGAAAAGGGACTTGGGTAGGAGGAGAGTTACAAGAATTGCATTTGAATATTTTTATCAAAGAAACTTTTAATTCTAGATGAACTTTTCTGGATTGCACTGCCTTTAAAACAGCATGTAGAATATGGAATTTCAGCATTTTTTTGTTTGAGGTTTTCAGTTCAATTTTAGGACAAAGACAAATTTCAAATTATTTAATCTCCTTTCCTTCACATTGTTTTCTTACCTTAAAATCAAAAAGAGAAACCATTTTGCTAGACTTTTTATTTTTGGTAATTGACTTAGTTTAAAGGTCTTTTCAGAACAGCATTTGCCAGGGATGATAAACCTAAAATCAGCCATTAAAGTAAGTTCCAGTTATCCAAATTTGTAATCAATTTGCTGAAAGAATAGCCTTAAAATGTCAGTTCATGTAAAGAATTGAGGAAATTGGTAATGTGCTTTAATAAATATGGGAACAGAACGAGTCACTCAGCTTTCCTGCAGGCTGTAACATATTCAGAGATCACATATGAAGGCTTTTCTGACAAACAGTGACTTTAAAAAGTGCCGATAGTATCAGAGAAGTTTTCAAGACTATTGTATGAATAGATGGAATTTCTTTGAATATATTTTGTTTTCCTTTTATCTCATTATGTATTTTTTTTTTCTCCTTATGAAATTCGGTACTTTATTTAAGCTCATCAGTTCTTCTACTTAGTCATCTCATCTCAAAGCCCTTGATTTTTAATCCCTCTTCTTTATATGGATGACAAATTAGGTGCATAATTCTTTTCTTCTTTAAGTCCTGCTAATCTGTCACCCCCCACCCCTGTCTGGTGATGAGAGTCCTGCATTATACAGAAACACATTCCAGCACCGAGGCTCCACATAGCCAAAGTGAAGTCCTGCTTTCCACGAAACCACGGGCAAAACTTCCAGATAGACACCAGGGACGGTAAGACTTTCTCCCTCTGGTAAGAGTGGAAAAATCACGTTGCTTCTCCTGTCTTGGAGGAGTTAACAGAGGAGATGAGCTGGGAGAAACCAAATGGCAGCAAGTTCACCTTTTGGGCAGAATGGTGGGCGTCAAGTGGACATCCTTCAGAGCAGTGTTATCAGCATAGCTGTAAGAGGACAGGCATTGCTTTTTTCCAGCCAGTCCAGTGCAAAGCTCCTTAACACAATGTCCACCTGTGTCCCAGGCAAAGTCCCACCTTTTTGGAGACCACCCACAGCTTGGACATTTCCATGTCTTCGAGTGTCTACATCTCTATAAACCACCTGTTTGGGTCCATGTTTAAGTTCCACTGCTATCAGACATGACTTCTAGAGGGTGTGAAAGCTTCTTTCAGCTTTTGTCATGTTTGACTAACTAGTGGATTTGCTAATGAGAATGAGGGGCCTTTAGGAAGCTTTATGAAGGAAATATAACAGATGAATGAGTCTTCATGACTGCTTTGTTTCTCACATGCCAACGACACGACTGTCCTTGAATGTGTGCGGGTGCCGTATGTATCCAGCTGTGTTTTTAAAGGGATTAATCTGACATAAAGCAGAAAGAGCAAACACTGTTGGACACTGTTTGCTCCATGAAGACCCAGAGAGAAAAGTCCATAATCTGGGCAGCTCTGACTATGCCTCCCTCAAGGATAAACCAGATCCAAAAAGGATCCCGAAATGGCATTAAGGTGCAGAGCACTGCTGGTCCTCATAAGCATGATTTCACCTGTCACCGGATGCAGGATTGGCAGTGCAGAGAAGAGAGCAAGGTATTATCTTCTTTGGCTGGATCCATGTGGTCATTTTGTGTATCCTCAAGTTTTGTTTGCAATAATCACCATCCCTGAGCACCTCAGGAATGGGGACCAAGAGGAAAGTTCCATCTGCCAAATTAACATCCCTCATGGTGGGAGTTGGAGAGATCTCCATGCAACTGCCTGTGGTCTTGATACAAGTCCCAGGGTGGATCAGTAGCAAAGACACTTACAGCCCAGCCTGGAAAGGGTGAGGGTCTCTCCGGTCACCCAGGGAGCTGCAGGGACAGGGTCTGTGCTGTTAGAGAGCCTCACCAAGGGCCAAAGAAAGGGATGGTGTAAGCTGCCATCTCCCACCAACAAACAAGGCAACCCTGAAGGCCATGTGGGGGGGCCAGGTCCCCTTGTTGCTCTTTCTCCCACCCACTCACTCTCTCCCTCTTTCCTTCCACAGCCTAAATAATTACAGTCTGCCATAGGAAGCAATTACAGGGGAGTTAGCCAGCTCCATCAAGAGATGTCGGGTTTTTTTTTCTTCTCCCTTCACAGCTCCATTCAACATCCCAGAGTGCCACAAAGGAGTTTAATAACCCATAATGACACCTCAGGCTTCTACATCATTGCAGCCTCTACTACTGGGGTAGGGGCAAGAGGAAAAAGATAATTAAAATCCTCATCTCCATCTTAACTTTGCAGCCTCCTATTATCTAGAAAACATTGACTTTCATGTTCATGCTCTCTCACAACTGATGAGTCCAGGGTAAGGGGGGCTGCAAGCGGCAAAGATGTGCCAGCTTTTCAGTAAGGGCAGTGAGATGTTTCCTGCAACCCTGGGAGAAAAGCTCTGCCAGATCAGATGAGATTTAGCAGCTTCAGATGTAGTTCTGCAGACAAGCCAGATGTGGGGTCCTGTCCCCCATTCCTCCCACTGCAGGGGTGACCACTGGGACCTGAAGAGCCCTGGTGCAGAGGTTGTTTTTCCAGGCAGTGGGTAAATCCCAAGGTAAAATTAAAAAAAAAAAAAAAAAAAAAAAAAACAAACCTAATTATATTAAAAAAAAAAAAAGGTAGCAGAAGATACACTTTCGCTGAGAAGATGGAGCAGAGCTGTGCAACCTCCTTCAGTATGTATCACTACATTTTCACAGTGTACTATACAGGACAGATCTGCTCCACAGATGCAAAGCAATGACTTAAGCATCAAGACCAACTTTCAGCAGCTAAATGTAAGCCTCTGTGTCTCAGATTTTACCTTTCAGAAGGCCAGGTCAGATTTTAGCTAAATCTGAGAACATTCCTAGTACCCCAAAAAAAAGACCTCCCACTTCCCATTTTGAAGTATGGGGCTGGCTGGTCTCACAGCTGTTTTCATCTCCACATTTAGATTGAAAATTTTTCATTCACCTCATGCTGCTCAAATTTTGCCTCAAATCCCATTAAATCTCTCATTGGTCAACAATGAAAATGGAATTCTGAGACATTTTTACAGCAACCAACTCTTCAGAGGAAAAGAACCTGATTTCCAGCAAAATAGTGAATGATTTGGGGAAAGGGTTTTTGGAGGGAAAGAAGACTGCTTGCATGAAGAAAAAAGTCAGCCACTCCCCAGGAACTGAGAACTTAGCCCTGAGTTTTCTGAACTAACTGCAGCAACAATCCCTCTCTCTTTCAGGAAATGGATGTGGAACAGGCAAGTGAAAATTCAGAAATACCGTATTGATGATTCACCTGCCGCAGCAGAATCCAGAATAACCATCTTGTCTCAGATCAGGGGGGAAGCACTTAGAAGCAATTTTCTCTTTGGAAACGTGGGCAGCAAGCAGACAGTCAGGAGTGGGTGGTGGAATAAAATGCATCATTTCTTGGTGCATGTCATCTTGTGGGGTTGTAAAACTAATTTCTGACACTTCTGGCCCACTGTATGTCAACTCATAGTCAACTTCTTTAACAGGGTCATCAGGGAATGTCACCTTCATGCAGGAAGATAGCCTACGTGTACTGCAACAGGTCTCCTCCTGCACTACCAGTCCTTGTGATTTTAATTTATGTCTCTGATACCTAATATTTTACTCCCAGCTCCTGGAATCAGCTTTCTTAAAAAAAAAAAAAAATAAATAAACATAGCCTTTTTGACAAGGGAAGAAAGATTGAAGAGGAGTCTAGGAGCTCCCAGAGAGGAGAAAAAACGCTCCAGAAACATATGGAGATCTGGCATAGAATATTTGAACATTGAGTTGTTGTGCAGGTAAACAACTGCTTGAAAACATCAGAAACACTATGACAAGAAAAACCACGTTTGGCACTAATCCGATTGCTGACAACCAGCAAAGAAAACACAGGACTGCCTTTCTGACTGCTCACCGCCTGGCTGTGGACAAGTCCTTTAACTCACTACCTTCCTCTCCTGCCTTCTACCTCAAAGCTGGTAATTGCTGTAACCTTCAGCTGCGAATAATCTGTTAATAGTTGGCAACAGATGCAAAAATTGATGGAAATATTTGGCTCTTGCCTCCTTTCAGTCCTTTCACCTGTAGTCTGATTGCCCACCAGGCCTTTGCATTGCTGAATACATGTGCAAAAGGGACTCATGCTACTGCTTGTTTTTCCTCCAGACAGTTGGAAGTCCCAGCACTAAGATATTTGTGGTGACCTAGATCCTCCAACTCCTTCTCTAAACAAAAACAGAAAGTTGAGGGCATGTCCCCATTTTATTGCCAAGTTCATTAAGTCCCAGCCCTACTGTATTAGGTCATTCTTGAAAGTGCGCTTTGGGGCACTTAGTCTCTTCACTGATAGTGATCATGGTGTCTGGCTTGATGTGCTCATCCACCCACGCCATGGAGTAAGACATAATTTACCTAACTCAGGGCACCATCAGACTGCAGAAAGACAAGCCATGATGAGGGATCCAAAGCAAGTTCCCATCGTCCTTTCAGAAGGACTGGAAACACATCCAGTGTTGGTGTGGTCTTAGCATGGCCAAAGCTGATGGTGTTGGACCAGAAGGAACTTCGACTCATTGCCTCCAGCCCCTTGTGACTGTTAGGACCTGCACTGCAAGGCTGCACATTGTGGCTGGTACAGGTCTGGAGCCCACATCTGCCCTTGGGCTGTTCCCCTGGTGTTGTTTTCTCCTCAATCTTCTGGTCACTCACCCCTCGCTGCTCTAGCCATGGAAGAAAATGATGCTAGGAGAAGCCAAAGATTTTCCATCAGTGCTTTGTCAGTGTTGCCCAACATTCTCCTTTTCCATGAACATGTCACTCTTTGACGTAAATTGATCTCCTTTCCCCTCCTCTTACCCCCTTTCTCATCTTCTGTTATGGCAGCTCCAGGTCAGCAAGGTGGACCACCAAAAGGCAGCTCAGTGCTACTTCCACATGAACAGAAAATTGCCAACTTCTTAACCACTCAGTTCCCTCTGTCCTCAGGCACCAGAGGATAAAAACCATCCGCCTGTCAAACAAAAGGTCTGATGTGATTTTAGCATTAGGATCACACAAAGGGTCTCAGACCTATGAAAATGTCATGATATTGACTTCATACAAATGTTTATTCATTGTTCTGTTTATAGCCAGAAAGGCGTTCTGCATTCAGCATTGAATGGATGAGATCTGTCATGGAGACACAACCAGTTCTGAATTGGAACTTGTCACCAGCATTTCACAGAGAAGTCAATGCTTTCCTATTGATTCACATCTGCCCGGGATCTCATCTGTTATTCCTAACAAGTAGTCATCAAATAAATACATGGGAAAGAGCATAAGAAAATATTTTCCTCTCCTTTTTAGAGGATGAATGTTAACCCACGGCAAGGTTCATTCCACCCAGCAGGCTTAAGACGATGACTCATCAAAGCCCTGTGCTTCTTTTCTGGATCTTCAAGGTGTATCAACAATGTTTTATTGATCCACAGTCATGGAAAGTAAAGAAAGAAAAGAGTCTGAGATCTATACTGGTACAATATGCCTGACTTCAGTAATTCTGCCACTAAGCTACTGGGATGATGTGATGGAAAAGCAGGGTCAATGAGATTACATTTCCTATCCTCCCAATGATAGGGCTGTCCACTACACATAGAGATCCTTTAATCTAATGGAGGATCATAGAATAGTTTGGAGAGAACAAAAAGATCAGTAGCTGAAGAAGGAAAGTTCAAGTCAACAATACGACATAAATTTTTAATAGTTATGGCAAGCAAGCCCAATGGGCATCAGGAAAGCCATGTTCCCCTTTGCCTGAAGTATCCTAACAAGAACGGGTACCTCGCTTGAAGATTGTGTCCATTGGACACAAAGAGAAGACGGAAAGACTAACGGAGATGGCACAGCCCACGTGCTGCACAGGAGGAGATATGGCTGTGATGACCTATCTCACAAAGCACAAAGCTGGAGCAGGGGTAACTACTATCCCCAATCAGGAAGGCAGTGTAGACCCCTACCAACTCCTGCCAGTACAGCATGGCTGAGGTCCTTCTACCTTGCACCTGGCCAAGACTGGTCTTGGAAACCTCACATTTTTAGTGAGAAAAGACAGGTAAGAAAACACCATCCCCGTAGAGGAAGTCTTTAGCTTTCCCACGTTACCAACTGGGAAAATGTGTGTCTCTGCATCACTCAGTGTGGTGGAAATAACATGTTTCGAGTGCTCATCCTTCCACCTTCTCCAGCCAGTGCAGGCAGCCCCTGCCTCATGACAGTTAATAGTACTATCACTTATTTAATTTACATCAGGGACGTGCTCGATGGCAACGAGGCGTGCTGGTACAGGATGAAAAGCACCACAGAGGAAGAGGCTGAAAACCCTCCAGGTCTTCATTGTTCTGTCTCCCTTCTAATTCCTACATCCAAAACATTGCCAGAAGCAAACAGATGCCTTTCTGGGGGGAGCCAGCATGCAATTTTTCTCCAGCAATCTTCTCTTTCTCATATTGCTTTCCTGCCCCTCCCATGGGTTTGCCTTCCCCCAGCTCCACGTCCCCTTCCTCCCTGCCTGTGCCTGACCCACGCAGCAGCAGAAGCCTGGCCATAGCCTGAAGGGATTTGCCTTGTGCCTTTAGTGGAATAGCGTTCGCTTCCCTTATCTGTCCCCGGAAGGGCCATGTGTTTTGTCTCTGCTTCCCTCCCTGTAGATGCATGGTTGAGGGCAACAAGAGACAAGGGGTCCTTGTAAGTGACTTATGATAATTGCAGAGCAGCAACTGCTCTGAAAATCTAAATTCCTCCCTGACATTTCCCGTCTAAAGCTCCCACTGACTCAGCTGGTGCTTGTGATATTTAAACAAGGATTATCTCCTTTTTTATTCTTTTCTTTTTGATAATGGGATGGCAGAAGGTTAGTTTAACACTTTCCTATGGTTTGTTTGGCTGCTACAGATCCAGCGCTCTTCAGGACTGTAACCAAATCTCCACTTCCCAAGTCAGTCATTCAGATGACTGGGATGAACAAAGGCTCCCATGATAAAAAAAAAACTAGGGATCTTTCCCTGGATTGTCATTTTTTCCAAATTTTTCTTCAGCATGACCTTTAGCATACTGGGAAATCTACTACGTTAGGTGTGAAAGAACTTATCCCATTGCCTTCAGCACAACTGCACTCGACTTATCCCTCCTGATCCTCACATGTTGCATCTTACAGTAGCTTTTTCCATACTAAAACAGGTTTTATTTTGCAGGGGTGCCGAGTAGCATCTCCACAAAGGTACCTTAAAGACCTTTTTGCTCCCAGAGAGACACAAGTGCGGCAGCACTGGGGGAGAACACACACTAATCAAAGCTCTCCATCAGTTCAGAAACTACCTGGCAGACGAGGGACAGTACTGCAAGTACATAACACCCCACCAGACCCCTCATTTCTGTGCTTCAAAGGGGCATCCAAAACGCAAAGTCAGTCCCCCTCACAACAAGACAAAACAGGCATCTAAGCCCAAGCTTGGGTTATCCCGAGTGAGCCCTCTGTGCCTAGGGGATGCCACAGGAAGGCTCCTGGGCACACGGGCTCCCAGAGACTGTCAGGGGGCTGCGGGATGCTGCAGCATTCTCGCCAGAGCTCAGAAATGGGAGAGGGATCAATGTGCCTGATAACCTGTCATTATGGCACACACTGAGCCACATCAGCCTTTTCAGTGCCCTGCCATTAGCCAGCTGTTTATTCCTGAAATTGGCCAAGAAATTGCTGAGGATGGGGTGACAGGGAGCTGAGGAGTGGGGGGAGCTGAGGGGGCTGACGCTGAAATGCAATCTCGGTCCCGCATGTGGGACCAGCTTCGCACCCTGACGCCAGTGTTTTGCAAACAACTGAGCAAAATCTGAGCATTTATCTGCTTTTCAAAGAGATGGGGGGGTTAGGAGGTGGTGAGGGTGCTTCCCCATGCTCCATGGTGGAGGTAAAGGTGGAGTGGATTGGACAAATTTAAGCAGTGCAGACATGTTTGAAAGCACAGAGAAGGTAGGCACGTGGCTATGGGCTGGACCAGGTGGAGGTTTGGGATAGGAGGAAGGATCTGCCTCTGTGCATGGGTGTCCATAGCACTGACAATGGCAGCAGGGGGTGGCGGGGGCCCCCATGTCTCATCAGAGCCCCTATCGCACTGCCGCAGTCAGGCAAAGCAAACACATCCCTAAATGGAGATGCTCCCGCTGCCCTGCCGATAAGCAGCGCAGCGCGGGTGCAGAGACAGCTGCCTGTTGTTCCCCGTGCCCCATGACGCGGGACTGCTTTTCAGGCCCAGCAGTGCCTGGAGAAGGGGTCCATTAAGCCCCTGTTTGATCAGAGACAGTGCTGTTTGGACTGCATCCCTGCTAGGGGAGTCCAATACCTTTGGGTACCGTAAATGAGCAAATGGTGCAGAGCTGGTGTAGCCTTGCTGCCTGTTCCAAATCACCATCCCACCCTCATCATCCCCTTCCAGTGCCAGAACTTTGTGTGGCAGCCCATGGTCTCAGGGACATCATCCAAAGTAGGGGCAATACAGGTCATGCCAGGCCACAGATGTGCAGAAAACCTGGTCTCCATCTCCATCTTCTGGTTCCCCCCATCTTGGAGCACCTGTTTCCACTGCTGGGGTGTCCTCACAGCAATTGCAGCTTTCAGCAGAGACCAGAGGCTAAAATCTAACCCTGCCCACTGTTTTCCTCCTTGAGAATAAAGCTCTGGAGAAAGAGTGTGCTCTCCTCTTCCAGCACAACTCAGGGAGCTGGCAGTGGGGTGTGGCTGTGCGCCGGCTGTGCACAAGACCTCCTCTCCTGGCACTGTTCTCTCTCCTAGAGAGCAGCAGGCAGCCAGCAAAGCACTACCACGCGAAGAAAGTCTGGCACTGGAAACGGGGATGATGAGGCTGGGATGGTGACCCAAAAGAGGCAGCAGGGCCACACCAGCACAGTCAAAGCAGTGCAGCTTAGGCCTAGAGCGATAACAGTGGCTTGGGTGCCAGGATGAGACCGGTTATCCTTAGAGTATCTTTCCTAGCTTCTTCTTTTCCCAAATTAACATCTCCCCGTGGTCCAGATCTGTTAGAAAGGCCTTCTGTGCAAGCAGCTCTTACGGCATGTTTGGGGCTGATTAGGTGACAACATGTTTTGAACTCTTCTATCAGGGAAGTCCATGCCCCAAGATGGAAAATACCTTGCGTGTAGTTCCCATTGGTCTCCTTTTGGTCCTTAGTCACCTCTACAGCCTCCCAAAAGGACCAGAGGGACCCCTCATGCCCAAGAAGAGCTTAAAAATTAGACTCAAATTGCGGTTAGCCTCCCTTTCTCAGATAACCTGTGACACACTGGATGGCCAGATGGTCCTGGTGCCCTTCACAGGGACCTTGGCAGGCTGGAGAAATGGTCACATGGGAACCTCAGCAAGTGATAATGTAAAGTCCTGCCTCTGCAGGGGAATAATGCCACACACCAGGACATACTGGAGGCCAGCTGGCTGGAAAGCAGTTTTGCATGGAAGGCCCTAGGTGTCCTGGCGGACTTGGCTGGACCCAGCCCCATGCAGCTGCTCTGCCTGAGCAGAGGGCTGGACAAAGGATCCCGAGATCCTTTCCAACTTCAACCACTCTGCCATTCTGGGATTGTCAATGAAGAAAATAGAAAAGAAAGAAAAAAAAAATAGTAGCTCTTGATAAAGATCCTCTTGAAAAGCCCACCTGAAAAACCTTCAAAATGAAAAAAAAAACCAAACAGAAAAAAAAGAAAGAAAAAAAGAGTCCCCCTAGAGCTGTTAGCTGGTCAATGCACTTTTCAGTTTGCTGAGAAAAAATTTATGTAAGGATCCCCTTGTACTTTTGTCAATAATATGACACCTTGTCACCTTCTAATTGCCATGACACATTGGAGTTGCTATCAGAACAACGGCAGGGCTTCTTGCTCTGTGCCATCATGTCCCTGACGCATGTCGGGTAGCTGGGAGCTGTGGGGATGGAGCGATGGCAGGGCCAAGCGAGCATGGGGATGGGCAACTGGCTGATGCTTGTGACATGCCTGGTGGCCTGTAATCCCCGCTGACGGTGGCATGGAGTGACTCAGTGCTCCCAACTACACCCCATGCTGAGTCACAGGATGGGAGCCTCCCCTGCCCCCATCCTCCAGCCATTGCTGGCACAGGCAGACGAGGACAATCTGTGGCTCACATGGCTGATGCTGTCTCTAGAGAAGGCTGCCCCTCTCCTCCTCTCCAGAGGATGGCTGATATTCGTCCCCCTCTGCAAGGTGCTTTGGAGGTTCTAGAACAGGAAGATGTTGCATTTCTGTTCAATAGCAGCATGAAAAGTCATATTCACATCCTTTCTAAGGCTCTCCTGTAATTACGACACCATATACTGCTCCCTTCCCTCTCTCCCATAATGGTTGCCCCATCAGGCCTCCAACATGCAGAAAGCAAAATCGATTGTATTTCCCACCCGTGCCTCACGAGCTCTCATAAACTCTCGGTTATTTTCCCATCTCGCTGTAGGTGGTAGGATTGGCCATGAGTAGGTCAGTGTCTGGGCTTCTGTTTTTGCTAGCAAGACCTAAATAGCAGATCCCCTTCTCCCAGAGTCCACAGTTGTGCAGGACACTAGAAGTGTTTTATTTCTGCCCACTTCCCCAAGTGCACGGCTGAGAGAAACTCTATTCTCATGTTTTCTTGAGAAGTGGTGGCCCAGAGATGTTTGGGAGATGGTGCTGAACCTGAAATCTCCATCTGAGGGCCAATTGGCCTTAAAATAGGAGCTAAAGCTGATCTAGAAACCCCCTCTGCCTACTTTGTATGCAAAGCAGATTTAAAGTCCTACAGCCATATCCACCCCGCCTTTTGGTCAGCAATATGAAAACTCTGTTACGTCTCAAAGAGCTGTAATTAGAGAGGCATCCAGAAAGAAGAGAAATCCAAACCATCCTCTCAGCTCCCTTCTCCACCATGACTCACCATCCACAAAAGCAATTGGTCATAAATGTGCCTGATGTTGCAAGTCTCTCCTTACCCTTCCTCCAAAACCTTCCCTCTGCCAGCATGGGTTGCTGGTGGTCAGTCAGGGGTTGAACCGGGAGACAGAAAATCGGAGCTGCTCTCGTGGGTCCTCACGCCAGGCAAACTCTGTCGGGGGAGGTGGGTGAGACATCAAAAGAGGATTGCAAAATCTCTGCAGCTTTCAGGTCTGCTCCTCTCCTCCTCTCTGCAGCCAGCCACTTCTACCAGGAGATGTCCGTAAAAAAGTGGTTTCCTGAAACAAAAGGGTCTTGGAACAGCTCTCTTCCTTTCAGTAAACACTAATTTGTTTAACAAGTGGAGATGGGTGCGAGGGAGCCTGAAATCTCATTCCCCTGCCAAATTTCCAGGAAGAAGAGCATGCTGATTCCAGCTGGACACACAGCCCCAGCCGGCAGAAGCCTCTTGTCCCTCATCTGCTCACAACAGCATGTTCACTTGTTCACTTGCCCTCTTTCTCCCTTGTTTTTAACCTTTTGTTCCGATCCTGCTTCGACTCAGGGTGACTGTTGATAATCTCTGCAGATGGGTGCCTGCGGCTCCCCCCCCCAACAGCCCTACCTGCAGCCCTGGGATATGTCACAGCAGGGGACAGGGAACTGCTCCAAAGCCAAGCGTGCTCCACGCTTGCAGGCAGGGCTTGCAGGCTCTCCACTCCCTTTCTCTACAGTCAAAACCCAGGCCACCCAAAAAGGCACCTGTTCAGACACCTGTATTGAAGTGACTGATAGGGGCTTGATTTTCAGAAAACCTGGAGTCACAGGATTTACCTGAAACTGTTTCTAAAATGTCTTAAATGCCCTGTTCTTCTTAACGCATTTTCTAAAAACTGCTTTTTCTTCCTCCCTGTTTTCCCTCTTTTCCTTATAACTGGAAGAATGGGGCAGTCTCCCTCTACCGCATCTCTCTTCAGCATTAAACAGTGACCCCCTGAAGTGGCTCAGGGATGTGCTGGCATTTTGCAGCCTTTTATTAGGCAGCGATCTATCTACTTACAGATACTGAAGAGGGCTCAACCGCTGCAGCTGTCAGGAGGCAGGGAGAGGCGAGGCAAGGGTAATTGAGGGTTTAGACAGCGCTTCACTCTGCGAGACACCTACCATCAAAATCTGGCCAGTCTATCGATCAGCCTCTCAAGTGGTTTGTCTGTCCTATTAGCCCTTTACTGGGCGATGTATAGGGTATTGAAGAAGTATAGATTTTTTGGTCGCACTTTGCAGTGACATCAGAGGCAGCTGGAATTGGGAGGCACAGCAAAATAGGAAGACGTGATCTCTTTATGGGAAAAAAGACAGAGGTGCTGCCCTGGTGCAAGGGCAGGTCTTTATTGCACCATCACCTTGCAGGGAGCAGTGCATCCAAGCTGGTCTAGGGCAGTCCCATGGCAAAGCCCTTTCAAATAACGTAGTCTTAATTTAAGGTACCCCACATGACAGACACAAAGGTTTTCTGTTTAGGGAGCGAAGGTAAAATGCAAAGAAGTGTTAGTTGTGCAGTATAAAAACCATGGAGAACTAGCCCAAAGTACAGCACAGCTGCTAAAAAAAAAAAGAGGACAGCATCCTCTCCAGCCAACACTGTTTGATATTTTAACCAGTGGCCTGAAAGAAAATTAAGCTTGCTGGGAATGAACTGGTGGTGCAGTGAATATGGAGGGATCTGTCATTTTCTGTGTAGTGTGTTTTAAGATGTAAAATGGATTAAATAGTTCACCCTTGCAAGACAGGGACAATCTCTGCATGTCCAGGAAGGAGCTGGCCATGATGAATGAGCAACTTTCTAGCAGGGTGCATGAGGCGCTGAGAGGTGCAAGGTAACAAGCAGGGGTTGGAACACGCCATCCCAGCAGCAGGGAGGCCTTTGCTAAAATCCTTCCGCTCCTACAGGCTGATTGCCCTGCCTACCTCGTTGCAAGGCTAAGGTGGATGTGTGAGCAGTTTGCGCTCTGCTTTAGGGCTCCACTGTCAGCAACTGGATCTCACATGCTTTGCCCAGGCAGAGCTGGACAAGGGCAGGAGGGCATTTGTGACAGACAGGGCACGGGCAGGAGGGCAATGCTGGGGCACAATGCTGGAGATGTCACAGAATCAGAATAGTTTGGGTTGGAAGGGACCTTCAAAGGTCATCCAGTCCAACTCCCCTGCAAGGAGCAGGGACATCTCCAATCAGATCAGATTGCTCAGAGCCTCATCCAACCTGGCACTGAATGTTTCCAGGGATGGGGCATCCACTACCTCTCTGGGCAACCTGTGCCAGTGTTTCACCACCCTCACTGTAAAAATTTTTTTTCCTTCTAAAAAGGAAAATCTACACACTAAATCTACACGTCTAAATCCACACACTTCTATTTTAAAACCATTACCCCTTGTCCCACAACAGGCCCTGCTAAAAAGTTTCTCCCCATCTTTCTTAAGCCCCCTTTAGGTACTGGAAGGCCACTATCAGGTCTCCCCAGAGCCTCCTCTTCTCCAGGCTGAACAGCCCCAACTCTCTCAGCCTGTCCTCATAGGAAAAGTGCTCCTGCCCTCTGATCATCTTTGTGGCCCTCCTCTGGGCCCGCTCCAACAGGTCCCTGTCCTTCTTACGTTGGTGGCTCCAGAGCTGGATGCAGTACTCCAGGTGGGATCTCACCAGAGCAGAGCAGAGGGGCAGAATCACCTCCCTTGACCTGCTGGCCACGCTCCTCTTGATGCTGCCCAGGACGCGGCTGTCCTGGGCTGCAAGCACACATTGTCAGCTCACATTGAGCTTGTCCACCAGCACCCCCAAGTCCCCCCTCAGGGCTGCTCTCCATCCATTCTTCACCCAGCCTGTCTTTGTGCTTGGCTTTGTCCCGACCCGTGCGCAGGAGGGCCCTGCACTTGGCCCGGCTGGACTTCAAGAGGTTTCACCTCCTGGTCCCCCGGCGGCACGGAGCGCTGGGCCCGCTCAGTCCCACCCCTCACGGCTGCCGAGCTGCGCCCCGCCCGCCCCAGCATCTCCTCGGCTGAGAGGATCCCGCTGGTCTGCCGCCCCAAAGGCCGCTGCACCCCGGGGAAGGCGAGGGTGAGGGGTACGGACCGGAGTTACGGGACTTGCAGACCCGCACCCCTCCCTTGCTCTGCGGGGACTGGCCGCAGTACGGCAGCTGCGCGGCGGGCGGCGCTGCGGCCCCGCCGGCGGCCCCGGCGCCCTCGGCCCGCACGTCCCCGGCCGCTCTCCCGCGCTGCGGGGCGCGGCAGCTCGGCCCTGGGGAGGAGGGAGGGGGCGGCCGGCGGTGCTGCCCCCCGTGCACCCGGCTTTGCGAAGGGCGAACGAGCCGGGAGCCTCCCTGCGGACGGAGCGGGGGGGGGGGGGCAGGCCCCCGTAGGTGCAGCTGCCGAGCCCCTCTCCAGGCCCGCACCAGAGCATTTCAGGGTTCGCTACAAGATGTAAAGACAACGCTTTTTTCCTTTTTCCTCACACGCTACAAACGCCCTAGGGCACAGCGTGCGCTTGCAGAATTATTTTTTCGCAGGGAAAATAACCCAAGAAATTAGTTTCTCACTTGAAGAGTGACAGACTTCTAAAATGCAGCGCAAAGTGTTGGTAATCTTATGGCAGCCTCCTGAGGTCGACAGTGGTCTCCAGTTTGTGAGCATCTGCCTTGAAGTCTCTGGAGAATTTTGATCTGTATTCACTTTAACCAAAATTCCTACAAAATTCAGCCAGTTCTCTCTCTGCTCTCCCCTTCCCCAGGCACCCCACACCATTGCTGAGCTGTCATGATTTCTGATGGATGGGGACCTGCAGAAAGATGGTGGTGTACAGGTGACAAGTCGTTCAAGAAGGCAGTGAGGCGATGATTTACAGCAGTCCGTCTCCCAGATGCTCAGTGACTCCTCCATTAGCCCTGAAAGAGGAGATGGGGTTTTTGGCACTCAGTGGATCCCATCATGGCAGCCTGGCTCCCTCCCCTCCCTTGGGGTGGGTGGCTTCAAGGAACCAAGTCATGACAGTCAGCAGTTCAGGCCCTTAGGAGGTGGGCACCCATGCCTATGTCTCAGACACCCCTTAGTCTTGTCCTGTTGGCTGTCACAACAAAGCACTCCCACGTAAGGCCGTCACTGCTGTTTCAACAGTGGTCAGCGCTGCCCCGATGAGACCAGCTGCCTTACCCCGTGGCCAGCCTCCAGAGAGTAGTCCCAACCTGGGCACATTCCCAAAGGACACTTTAGTGATGGCCATGAGCCATGCCCAGCACTACCTCTCATCTCTTGATGCTCCTGTCCCTTTGCAACCCATTCTTTTACCCTCTGAACAGCAATAAAAAGCAGCCTTTGCCTGGAACATGGATATTCCTGATTTCTACTCTCTTTGGGGCTACATGGCTGCAGCAGCTCCCTCTGCCAACACAGCGGGATTGACTGGTGTTTTGTAAACGTGCTGGGCAGACTCATCTGCCCAAGAGGGCACGTTTTCTGCCAGGACACTGGCAGATGTGCCAGGGCTACTGTTGACTTCAAAGTCTGGGGTTTTTTTTAAAGATGCTTCAAAGTTTTCAAGGTGATATTGAGGGTTTGGCCCTCAATCTCAGCAGTCAGCTCTAACCATGCGCCCAGTCTGTCCCATGTCGTTGTCACCACTGAAGGGCTGGAGCCCTTCTCACTCACCGATGCATTTCTCAGCCCCTGCTACAGCACCCCATACCTTATTCCTTGCTGATCGCAGCGTTTCCCAGTCTCAATCGAAGTGCTTGAAGAATTGTAGGAAACCCCGCTGTCATTTTTGGCAGGCACACAGGCTTGCCAGGTTGTGGCAGGCGCCGGCTGCTTCCCCGTTTCTCTTTGCATTTCTTCTGCTGGAGCTACAGGGGGGAGCGCAGCCAGTTTTGTGAGAGGCCACTTGCAAGGAGGTCAGGTGGCAACAAAGAAGGGGAAGCAAGAAAGGGAAAACTAAGTTGGCTGTAAATGCAGCAGTGTCACGGTCTTTTCTGCCGAGCGGAGGGCCTGCTGGGAAGCCTGCAGATCCCTTGTCACGCACCCAGGAGAGGGGACAAACAGTCAGCCCACAGCACCAGCTCCAGCTGATGAACATGCAGCATCTTGGGGAGACGTGACCTGCCACACCGTCACCCCCTGTCCCCAGCACATCCTTCTTTCTTTTTACCCTCTCTACAGGAGAGCAAAGAGCTGAGGTGCTGAAAAAGAAAAGGCCAGGGTGCGAAGATAGCCATTGCCCTCACTCTGCTCCTGCTGTATGTGTTTGCACATAGAGTATCTGCATCCCAGCAGCGCTTTCTTTGCATGACCAGAACAAGACCAGCATAAACAGGTTTGGAAACTCTCAGGCAAGCATTGACAAGGTCTTCTTATCTGTGACTCATTCAGGGAAGTGGGAAATAGAATTTGAAAGGAGGAACACGTTCATAAAGCTGTGTTCAACAACTGTGTTTTACCAAATTGGCACCTGTAATCAAGTAGAAGCGTGACCGGCATGTTTCCAAGTCAAGGAAGACGTACACCCCTGGCTATCAAGTCTGCAGGGCAGAGCCTGTCTTATCCCGTGTGTTTAGCCATCATCTCCTCTAATACATCCCTCGAAGGCAGATTCTAGGTAGCCCCATAATAAAAGTAATAGCATTAATTATTATAATGAAGAGTAAATAGGACCTGTTCGCTGTAGAGTTGGAGGGGCAGGCTAAGTTTTCAGGTCCACAGAGGAACATGTGGGGCACAGTTAAAAGAAGTGGGAAGGCAGCAGAGGCTGCAGAGATGCTGCACGGTGAGGGAGCGCACGGCGGTTTGGGGTATAGGCACGTGTCCCAGCCCTGCCACTGCTCCAAGCAAGGATGCAACCCAGCTACATTTTACGTAGCCCAACACGTGTGCAGCTTGCAGGCAAGAGGCTGGGATCTGCCACGGGGCAAATTCCTGTCCTGTGAGGGACAGCATTTTTAATAGAATCATAGAATGGTTTAGATTGGAAGGGATCTTAAAGGCCATCTAGTCCAACCCCCCTGCAAGGAGCAGGGACATCTCCAACCAGATCAGGTTGCTCAGAGCCTTGTCCAGCCTGGCCTTGAATGTTTCCAGGGATGGGGCATCCACCACCTCTCTGGGCAACCTGTGCCAGTGTTTCACCATCCTCAGTGTAAAAAAAAAGTCTTCCTTCTATCTAGGCTAAATCTGCCTCCCTTTATTTAAAAACCATTATCCCTTGTCCTGTCACAACAGCCCTGCTAAAAAGTTTGTTCTCATCTTTCTTATAAGCCCCCTTTAGGTACTAGAAGGCCACTATAAGGTCTCTCTGGAGCCTTCTCTTCTCCAGGCTGAACATCCCCAACTCTCTCAGCCTGTCCTCATAGGAGAGGTGCTCCAGCCCTCTGATCATCTTTGTGGCCCTCCTCTGGACCTTCTCCAACTGGTCCACACCCTTCTTATGTTGGGGACTCCAGAACTGGACACAGTACTCCAGGTGGGGTCTCACCAGGGCAGAGCAGAGGGGCAGAATCACCTCCCTTGACCTGCTGGCCACTGCTGGCCACACTTCTTTTGATGCAGCCCAGGCTGCAAGTGCACATTGTTGGCTCATGTTGAATTTCTCATCCACCAACACTCTTAGGTCCTTCTCCTCAGGGCTGCTCTCAATCCATTCTCTACCCAGCCTGTATTTGTGCTTGGGATTGCCCCAACCCATGTGCAGGGCCTTGCTCTTGGCCTTGTTGAACTTCATCTACCAAGCCTGCAAACTCACCCTGGATCTCACTGGAGTTTTTTTACAGGCAATTACCAATAGCAGGTCTCTCATAGCACCAGTACACCACCTTTCTCATCACCTCCTGCTGCTATTTATACTTGAGCAACACGCTTGTCCTCACTGTCTGCCACTGCTTACAGTAACATAAGCCCACTGGTTGATCCATGCATTGGGTTGAAACCCAGAGGTGTCATCTTTGCAAGGCTGGGGTCCATTAAATGTCACTGCTGCTACAGAGAGGGGATAGAACTTCAACAGGCAGATGCTGCGAGGCTTCTTGTTTCAGAGGTGCCCCTTTGCAGAGACTGCTCTGCAGACGAGAGGTGTAGCTGAACAAAGAAGAGAATGAGAGCAGGAAGAAGGTGAGAGAGATACAAATCCCATTGAATCTCTTCCAGGCACTGCAGCAGCTCTGTTGAAGTCCCTGGGAGCCCTCTTTCTGCAGCATGTAAATAGGTTCGTGTGGTCATCACTGGTGTGAGATGCTCTGCTTCCCACCCACTTCAGATGTGCTTCCCCTGGTTCTATCCAGCAACAAGTGTCCCTGTGGATATGCAAAAGCAGCTCCTCTGCTGCCCTGCCAGCTGTTTGTTTGCACAAAAAGCCTACAGCAGCAAGGCCACCTCCTTACCTGCTTTCTATCTGGAAAGAGCCAGCTCATTTAAAAAATGAGACTTGGGTACCTCAAAGCAGCTGTCCATCTCATTTTCCGTGATCTGAGCTTCTTTCCAGCACTACTCTGCCCTTGCTCTGAGGGACAGCTTCCATGTCACCCTCTGGCAGGTGTTATGTGCTTACATGGGTCTGTATATGACTTGATGCAAATGGCAAAAAGCACAGGAAATATTTTCCTGCCCCATACACACCAGTATTATCATCTCTGCTTGAAATGTCTCTTTGGTGGGGTGTTCCTGGCACTTGCAAATGTGCCAGGGCAGCTGAGTGCCACTTCTGGAGACTGCTGAAGCAGATGCTGTGCATTACAGCATCTTCTGTGTTAAAATAGCATTCTGTCTCCTTGCTCCTAAGTTTGTTGGGACGAGCTCATGCTTCCAGGTGATCCAGCAGACCTTTGGGCTTCAAGAGTTTCTGTTGGTAATGTACAGCTTGCACCAGAGCAAGCCCAGCTGAAGGACCAGAGGGATGCCAGGAGCTGGGTGCATCTTCTCAGAGATTCTGGTAACTGCTCCCTGCCAAACAGAAAATACGTGCTACTGAATCCATTTTAGCTTTCTTTTCCACACCACCAATTCACCCCTTTGTCTCTCTTTGGAAAGCTGCTGAGAACAGCGAAGATTTAAGAATATTTTGGTTTTACTTCCCTTAGCCCTAGATCTGAGCTAAACCAGGAGGCACAAGGGTGTTTCCTTGAGGACTACCTTTCTTTTCTTGTCCAGATGCTCTCCCCACTCCTTCACAGGGATCTTACTGCCACTAAACTGCAACTGTAGCACCAGCTCCAGCAGTCTCTGAAAGGCAGGTGAAAGGGGGGAAGGATCCACCCTCCAGAAAGGAGAAAAACATCTCAGCATGTCTTTCAGGCTGTAAATGGTTAAGTGTTGAGAGAGCTTGGAAGCAGCTTGCAGACTTGCCTAGAGAGCGGCACAGGCACAAAATACGATTAAAAGAGCAAAATGACAGCTTGGCACTGGAGGGCTTCAGAAGCTAGAAGAAATTATTTTTAAAAAATAACATAGAGATCCATAGAGACCTATCCCACAATGGCTGGGAGTTGAAAGCCTGATCTGCTTGCCAGTGGGGGGCTTCCCGACTGCTGTCAGCTCCATCCCACCCCACTCTGCCCCCATTTCTCTCACTCCTTCCCACCGGGTGCAGCGGCTGCAGTGGGTGTCCTCCAAAGCACCGCGGGGGACAGGGAGCTTGGCAGATCCTTGGCTGTGCTGAGAAGTGACACTTGGCGACAGAACAGAAGGAGAAGGAGAAATGTCAGGGTGTCACCCTCCCAGGGCCTGGGGACCTGTAAGCCAGTGGGCGCAGGAGGCGAGGAGAGCAGCTTTCTCTCTGCTTGCCCTTTCCACCACCCTGGTCCGAGAGCAGCTGGGGCCTCTTGGGATGCTCAGCTGGTGCGTGCACGACATCCTGCACCCAGGGATGGTGGAGCTGAGCTGAGGAACACTCATGCACAGCACTTCCCTCCCTGCCTCACCCTCTCTTGGCTAAGAAATGCTCTTTTGCCACTCAGATTAGAGAGGACCTCCTGGAGTTGTGTTGGAGCTGGGAAGGAGCCCAGGTCTGTGGCCAGCCTCTGGGGCTCCTGTTAGGAGTCCCTGGGGGTTTCCCACTCTACGCCCTATGCCGACACCAAAAAGCCCTTGGACCATGCACGTCAGTTACTTTCCTGATGCCATGCACCTTTGCACTGTAAACCAGTGGAAACACTGTGTTCTCTTGTAAAGCTGTATATTAAATCCCATGGGAAGGCTCCTGGCAGTTTTAAGGAAACAAAGTACAGTGCGAGTGCTGCTGGAGTATAACAAGTACTTCTTGTAGCCTGCAGAATGAATATGCTTAGTGGCTACTCTCATCCCAAAAAGCTGCTTTTTCCCCTCTCCGTCCCTCGCAGGCAGCGCAGGCAGTCCCGAGCTAACATCAGCTGGCTGCTTGGATGCTGCGATTCCCGGGGTGTCTCTTACAGGGTGTTTTGGACCCTAAATGAGTCCTTCACATTACAGCAACTTCTAGGTATGTTGCCAAATCTGCAGGTCAGTTAATATCTCACAAGTCACTCTTCCAAGCTCTCCAAGGCTTTTCTTATCTTTTAGGGAGAACGTGCTTCTTTTGCGGATTGCCATGGGGGTGCTGGAGCGAGCACAGCAATGCACCTTGCACAGAGGGGCTTTGGCACCCAGCTCCTGCTTGCTGCCTCACCGGGACATCTCTGTACTATAGTGGTGAGTGCTGCCCTGCGGGCATGGGGACAGCCTGAATTTGGGGGTGACCCCTCTGTGCTCCAGTCCCCGCAGTAGAGAGGTGAGGGCACAAGCTGAGGGGCTCCCCAGGCCACAGGGCACTCAAAAAGCAGTTTTCCTTCCTCTCACCCTCCGTAAACTGCTGGTTGTGCAAGAAACTCCGGGCATGGCAGGGAAGAGATCTCATGCCCAGGAGCAAGAACTTTCCTCCCTGCCTCCCAGGACATGCGCTTTCCCCTCAATCCTGTCAAAACCGTGTCTCCACCCCAGGGGCTGCCTGCAGCCCTCCCATGCCAACACATAGTTGGAGTAATAAAACCGAGACCCGCTTGTGCCTGTTAGCTTCCAGCATCACTTCTACCGTGACGATAGGAATGGCACAGGGACCTGACTGGCAGCATCTCCGCAGTCTCAAAGTTTAAGGCTATCCATCTTCAAGTAGGTTTGGGCTGTTGCAGAGGTACTCAGGGAGAAGAGCGCAGTTTCCCCCTGCAGCTGGTTGGCATCTGGATGCCCAAGCGCTCCCCAGCTGGGTGTACGAAGTCTGGCCCTGGGCTGGTGGCAGCTGCCCCAGCCAGGGCTGCTCGGATCAGGGTGAGATACAGCCTTGCCCTGTGGCGATGTGTTTTTGAGCCTCCGCCTGCCGAGGTATGGCGCTTCGCAGAGCTGCTCGAGGAGAAAGGTGGGTGGGGAGAGCCGGTTTGGTTTTCTTCTGAGCCAGCTCTGATTTTGGAAAAAGTTGCATCTGCATTTCAAACCTGAAAGCATCCCCTCCCCTTCTCTGGGGGCCTGGAGTGCCCCTGCGTTAACCTCTCCCGTGCAAGGAACCCCCCCCTCCAGGTTTTGAAACTTTAATGTCATAACCTGTTTGTCCTGTTTAAAGTGAAGGGTAGGGCTGGGGAGCTGACAGATTCTGAGCAAGCTATGCCTCCAGCTACCCTGTGTCCTCATGGCTCAGCAAGGGAGCAAGAGGAGGAAAAACAACCCTTAGAGCCTCACATTCTTCTGTCTCAGAGGTTTGGGGTTTTTTTCCCGTTCATATATAGCAGCAGTGTTTGGATGCAGGTCTCTACTCTGGGAGGGCAATTCAGTGATGTGTTCAGCAGCGTGTTCATCTGAATGGTTTGCTCCCAAACCTTAACCCATGTGTGAAGGCTGCTCACAGTGATCCCTGAGATGAAAAGGTTCCCTCCCTATCTCCAAAATCAGGCTGGCGTCTCTCATCCTGACCCATGTCAGCAACTTCTGTGCGTGCACACGCAAAGCCATGGGGTTGCAAGCGCTCCGGCGTACCTGGCCACTCAGCATCAGCATGCCTGCCCAGGCAGAGGCGTGGGCCAGTGGTTAGGGCTGGATACCAAAAATCCCCTCCTTGCTTCATCAGGCTTTGCATGACCCTGCTCACCCTCAGGCAGACCCCACTAAAGAGCGTAAAGCGCGTGAATTTTTGGGCTCGTGCAGACCGCAATGTCTTCAATGGCAGCACGCCGGGCGCATGCGCATGCTGTCTTGCTTTGCTGGGAGATGCTGAGCTTTGCTGCTCAGCCAAACCTCTGCCTGCAAACACACCCTGTTTCCATAGACCGTGTATCTACACTCCTTCGACACAGGCATGGCATGCTTAGCGAGGGAGGTGGGCAGTACCTGGATGTGATGCTGTTGGCATCAACAAGGTAAACAGTCCAAAGAGAGAGAAATCACATTTTTCATGTCACCAGTGCTGTGTCCAGCATGGGTCTTCTCTAGGATTTCTGTCACTCCAGATATCTGCTGAGACATTTGGTGCAACTTACCACTTGAAAAAAGAATGGAGCTTCAGAACTTTCTTAAAAAAGCAGACTTTTCCTCTGTTTAAGGGATGACAGAATTGGTCAAGATTGCTTTCAAATACTTGAGGTCCTACATATTTGTAATATACTTGTAGAAATAAAGGATTTATGTTTTGTTCTGTTCTTTAACAATGATGACAGTGCCGTTGTGTTGGTTTGTGCGTGGATGTGATGAAGCCTGTGCCACGCTAAAAGACAAATGCAGTTGGGAATGGACAGTGTCCGGGCTCCAGACTGCGGAACTTGATGAGCCCACAGGTGAGGTCAAGTGCGATCCTCTGCCTGTTTGCTCGTCAGGATCCGGCCTGGACCTGGTATGAGTAAGAAGTCTGAGCAGTTGGCCAGAAAATATTTTAAAACCCACTTGAAGTGGCAGTGAGCAGTTACATGTTACCACACCTTGTTTTCTTCTCCTAGTCCCTATGACTCCTTTTGGAAACACGGTTTTAGCAGGAGTACAGATACAAAAGTCCTTTTGCACGCACGCAGGCACGTAGAGAGGTGAAGCCGTAGGACTTGGCACCTCCTGGGGAAGCGGTGTGCAAGGCTCAGTGGCTCTACAGTTGTACGACACGTGCCCAAAACAGTGCCAAGTGCCTTCACCTTTTGGCAGTGGCAAATAGAAAGCCGAGCACCCCGGCCACCCAACAGGAAACATCTGCAATCAGCAAATCGTAAAGCAAGCCGGTCATGTTTTATCCCTTTTCTTTTTTTTTTATGACAAAAATAAAACGATAAGTTCACTTTGAAACTCGTTCTTGACTTTAGCGCCTAGGAACTTAAAACAAACTGGTTTATGGCCCCCTCTCCCCGATATCTGCTTGCAGGTGGCAGAGGCAGGCTCAGCCTGATAAGATTACTGATACAGGGCAAAACTGCAGTACAGAGCAAATGTGCTCATTAAGCAGGAATCTTAAGAAGTTGGGGATATTTGCCTAATGCCCTCCTCCTCCTCCTCCCCATCATCTTATGGGCCAGGCAGAGGCTGGTCGCACAGGAAGAGAGAGCAGAGGGGCTGGGGGTAGAGCCAGGCTGCCGCTTGCCCGGGCTTAGCCAAAACTCAAGCAGGCACAAGGGGAGCAGGATTCACCGGGTCCCTTGTCATCAGGATTGCAGCCCAGGATGGATGTAGGTCCCTAAAGGTCTTCTGGGCTGGCCTGGTGAGCCCAAGCTAAGCACCTACATCGGGCTAGCTTTGGGACTGCAGGTCCAAAGAGACCACCACAGAGTACCTCCAGATTTAGGGTCATCGTTGCTGTTGCAGAGCAGTAATTTGCTCTGGGGTTAGTGCGTGATAAACATCTTAGTCATCGTGAGCAAAGATAGGGGAACAGTCCTGCAACAAGCACAGCTCTGTTCCATCTTTATTTGAAGACCAGTTGTTAAGCAACCAATTTTTCTTGGCCTTTTTAGTGGTTTAGTGGTTGCACTAGGCATGTTTTGCTCTTGTCTTTTTCTTTACAGGAGGGGATAAAACTGTCACCATGAAAGGAGATTAGTTCCTCGAACTCATTTCTCTCTGTTTTCTGCTTTTTGGCCAAGCATTTTTATATGCCTGGATTCAGAACTTCCTTCTTCCTTATTTATTGTTAATTAAAATAATAGTAACTGCTGGTTGCTGGGGTGGAAGTAAGAAGGGGGAGGCACAAAATGACTGCCCATCAGGGATGGGGTGCCCTCTCTCTCGTTGCTCTGCTCCTTCCCTCTGCTGATGGGGCAGGTGAGGTAGCCAGAGGCCCCAGAGGTCGTGGTCTGCTCCACCTTCTTCAGTTTTGGGCTGGAGTTTTACATGTCAATGGTGAGATATAACCCATAAGAGCATACATGTTGAAGGTTTCAGCTGAGCTAAAAGGATCACAGGGAGAAGGGCTCCAGGTCATAGAGATGACAGATTTGGGAAACTTAAGTCCTTCATGAAAGAGGATTTCTGGTGTCTACAGGAGTGTATTTGCTACCCAGCAGCAGTAACACCCCTGAGAAAGAAACATCTGGAAATCTAAAGTGAGACTGCTATAATTTGGTATGTTGATAACTTGGTTTGATTACATTTCTCAGCCTGGCTCCAAATGTCTTTTGGGAAATTACCGAAGGGTAAGGACAGGTCCCCATTTCCATGGCTGCACCCCTCTCCATACAGCATGTCCTCTCTCTGGGGCAGCTTTCTCTCGCCACGTCTTGTCTGTCAGGGCCATTGCAATTACTTAGGGCAAAAGATAACATGCAAACACGTTGTTAGTATTCAAAGCACCCTGCAATATCGGCTCGCGTAACTGCTATATAACAAAGCACAAAGACCGCAGATTACAGCCCGGGACACCGGGCATTGCCCGGCCCTGTGACTGGCCTGGGGAAGCGATACCAGATGTAAACACAAAGGCAGTAAGATCTCTTTTGCATGTTAGCCAAGCGGCCAGGACAATCACAGACATGGACATGACGGCTCAGTTTCAGTGAGCCTCCTGATTTGCTACCGCGGCCCATACTGGGAGGTTTTTCACCTCTGTGTACTCCAGACCTGGAAGGCTTCTCCTTATACTGGCTTAGGTACTTCTTCTCCTTCACCCACACAATCAAACCTACCAAAATTATCCCCGTCACTGGTCTCTCAGTGCTATGCATTGTTCAGTGCTCTGCAAAACTCACCTCCACCAGCAAGATGTGGCTGGAGTGGCTCAAGTCTTCGCAGACTCCTTACAGAAAAGAGTGGCACCTCTTTATATGCCATGCTGAGGTTTGCAAAATTGAGTCACAAGGGGACAGGGCAAGGTGTCAGCTAACATGATAAAGCACAACCCCACAAAGATATGAAGCGAACAGGGAATCATAGAATGCTTAGGGTTGGAAGGGACCTTCAAAGGTCATCTAGTCCAACCCCCCTGCAAGGAGCAGGGACATCCCCCACTAGATCAGATTGCTCAGAGCCTCATCCAGCCTGGTCTTGAATGTTTCCAGGGATGGGGCATCCACCAACTCTCTGGGCAACCTGTTCCAGTGCTCTACCACCCTCAGTGTAAAAAAATCTTTTCCTAATATCTAATCTAAATCTACCTCTCTCTATTTTAAAGGGAAGGATGTACAGCAACAGAGAGGGCAAGTGAAGGACGGGGAAAGGGGTCGATGTGGCCTGGAGGGATGGAGGATGGCATTGAGGTAGGCAGAGAAGCACAGGGCAGGACAGGATGGGAAGTGTAGGGAGGAAGGAATGGTGTAGACCTGCTCCTGCTCTTGCTGGAGCCTCGATCGCTGCCTCCACATATGCGGGCTGCAGAGGGAAGTGATGTACCTCCTGCAGCAACGGAGACATGGCAGGGAGCGCTGCGGAAGCAGACCTCTTGCTCAAAAGAGCATGGTGTACTGGCCATAAGCAAGGTATCAGTTGGGCCCTTCTAGAAAACAAACAAAAAACCACCCCAAGTGAAACTCTCTGACATTCCAGAAATAACCAATCTGCATCCCTCAGTGTCTAAATCACACAAGCAGGCGCTCAAGCTGGAACATGCTGGCTGGTTTCTGCCCTGCGCAGCATTTTAGCCATTTGCTCTCTAAAGCAAGCCGAAAGCCCTGGCTCCTCCTCCCAGGGAGCTGAACAGCCCGCAATAAAGAAAGACGCCCTAAATTACTGCAAGCAGAAGAAGTCTTGCTCAAGGCTGTGCAGTGCCTCGGCAGGGATCCATGTAAAGCAGCCGGCGTGAGAGGACGTGACACAACCTGCCGCAGGAATTGTACTGAAACTGGGAGCGTGTCAGAGCAGGAGAGCATCAGGGCAATGACTGATGAAGATTAGCCTAGATAGCGAGGAGGAATGGTATGTCAAAGAAGGAGGGGGGAAGTGATATGGCTACAGGGAAGGAAGGCAGGGTGGAGCCAGCAATTCGGGCTGGTGCCCAGCCAAGGTACATATATGTTAATTGAGCAATCCTGTTCCTCCGCTTCCCTGGCAGGTAACAAAAGGCATGCAACGCCTCTACGGAAAGGGCGGATGAGGAATGCTCCATCCACATCATGGAGCTGGTCCCCAGCAAAGCTCTCACCGGACAGGACCCCTCCGCCCTGGGATGGGCCGTGGTTCACTGCAGATGCTGCCAAACCACAGGCGAGCTGCCCAGGATAAAACGATATAAAATAAAACAATATAAAATAAAACAATATAAAATAAAACAATATAAAATAAAATAAAATAATAAAACAAAAAAAAAGCTGTTAAACCAACAGCAGGTGTATAAGAGAAGGACTCGTAGCCACTCATGGAGGGGTGGAGGTGGAAGGGCACACAAAGGTTTCTGGGCTGCTGAGGATGAGGGAGCTGGCCAAACACTCGCACTGCAGAAAGGAGAGGCTGCCCACTGCCTCAGCAAGGGCCACCACTTCATCTGGACACCTTTACACCCATGAGAGGAGAGCTGCATTGCCATTGTCCCCATCACCGTTGGACAGCAGGGCTCTGCCATCCTCTTCCCCAGTGGCCTTCAGGTCCTGAGCTGCTGCCTCCACATATCAGCTTTGGCTCTCCAGTCCAACATCTGCACCAAGCGATGAGTATGATTGTGATTTTGTGGCATAGAAGAGAAACTCAGGAACATGCTGTGCTGCAGCGGCAGCACACTGAGCTGTGTTGTCAGTTCTTCCTTAGGCATGCACTGGTTTTTGTTGCTGTTGGTATTGTTAGATTTGTTTTCTTAGAGCGAATCTTGGTGGCACCATTAGGATGCAAGGAAACCTCTCCAAGCTAGTGAAGGTATTCATTTTCTGTGTTACCCGCCCACAGCCCACACATCACAGCTGATCCTTTCTGATGGAAACCCAAGACTGGGGGCTATGGAGCAACGAGGGGCAGGTCCTTCTGCTGGGCAGCAGCCCTGCCCGCAGCCCTGCCCGCTGGTGGGTTAGCGAGCACAGGATAAATCCCTGGGGCCACTGCAGCTCCATCAGGGAAACATGCCACCGAGCATGAATTAATCCCAAGTAGCAGGAGTTCAGGTGGCCCTCTCCATCCTCCCAGGGATTTCTGTGGGTGTCTGCAAGCTCTAATCAGCTCTTAAGAGCACTTACCAAAAAGGAAGCACTTGTACCTCTCCACACAAGTATATATTCCTGATGGGTGGTGTGCAGGGCTCTGGGAGCCTTGCTGCCTTTCCATGATGCTGGAAAGCATCAGGATAGCTTTCAAGGAGAAAGGCTGCATCAGGCTCAGTCTCCGCTTTGTTGCTTACCCTTGAAAAAAAAAAACAAAAACAAACCCAAACACATTCCTCCCCTTAAGGACCGCTAAAATACAAATAGGCCGCCCAGAAATAAGGCATCCGCAGATTTGTACTGCTCCATTCCTAGATACGATGGAAATCCCTGCTTCGCTGGTGCCTGGCACGGGGAGGGTGAAATGCATAACGCATTGCAGCAGGGCTGCCCTAGACCACGAGGCACCCCAGGCTGGGAGCCCTCTGACTGCCATGAGAGACCAGTGTAGTCCCCAGTCCCACCTCTTGCCCTGTGTGAGTGTAGGCTACCAGCTTGCTACTCACAGGCTGCCAAAAATGTGTCCCTTGGGGGAACAGGGAGATGGAGGTAGCAGTGTGAGCTGCACTCAGACTAAGACATGACTGACCTGTATGTTGCGTTACTGGGTATCAGGCACAGGCTGCACAGGGCCACTGGCATCTTCTCAGTTAGCCCAGGCCAACCCAGAGCAATGTCAGCCGTGACTCACCTCCAGGACTGCACCCAGGATTCCCACTGTCCTTTCATCAAAGCGCTGTGATCCGTAACACCCAGGCCATGCAAAATGTGCCTTTTGCTAATGCGTTCCGATTCTTGGGATTGCCAGCAGGTCATCCATAGGTTATAATGTACAGGTGCCGTCGCACATTTCAGCAAACAGCGCTTTGTCCTTCTATGAAGCCACCACCATTAGACACAGCTGACGCCCGGCATTTGCATGGATTTGATTACGTGGCAGAGTAGACTCGAGCCTTTCTGTTGAGAAGTCATAGAGAGAACATCTCATTTGCCTTCTCCTCCCATTCACTTCCTGCCTTTGTGCAAACTAAGGTTTTAATGGACAGTGCAACAAAAGACCCCCTTGGCAAAGCGTGGCACAGACGGAGCGCAGATCAGGGGATATCACACGTTTGCCATTCGTGCCATTTCTTCACTGCGGTGTGTTGTGCTCAGACTCCTTGGTGGGCTGTGCAAGGCAGCCGGCAGCCCAGGTTTGCAGGGTCTCTGCCCATCCAACAGCATTTCTACATCCTCCTGGCCCAAAAGCGAAATGGTAGTGATGACTTGCTAAGAAATAATTACATGAATTTTCATGAGCCCGGTTTTCTTTCCATTCTTGCCTGTCTCCATTATTTGACCCTTGGGGAAAAGGCATCAATGAAAATCCCTCAGATAATTTTGTCATGTTGATGGATCTATTTTGCCACTTGAATGCTGAAGAGAACTGATGCTTTCACATTAATGGGGTGAAATATGCTCTATTCCTTGAAGACTACTGCTACTCAGAGCAGAGCCTCTGAGCTTTCTGTTTTGAAAAGCTATACAACACCACGACAAAGTGGAACTGACCCTCCTCATTGTCAATGCAAATTATATGATACTGGTAAAACAAAACCACTTCTATGATAAAGATTTAGCTATAAACTGGAGAGAGGCTTGTTTGCTGAGTGGAAAGCATGAGCACCGTGGCTCTTCTTAGGTCATGCTTTGGTTTGACATCAGACCTGCTCTCACCACCTGGACCTCTGGTTTCCCACACACACATCTTTACTCTCCATTCAGTTTTCAGCTGAGATGAACAACAGCAAATGGTCACAAACCAGCTAGGTGGGAATGGAGAAGGAGAGAGGGCACGCACATTCCAGGGTGGTGAAAGAGTATTAGCACGCAGGAAGGTGCAAAAGGCACCACTGCAGACCTGGTAGCAGGAAATGGCATGCTGGGGCCTGTTTAGGCTTAGCGAGTTGTTTTTAGCATCGGTGCCGCTATTAGCCCCACATATCCCAGAAACAGAAATAGTGTGGAGCAAGATGTTAGCAAGTCACCATTAGGGGGGAAAATGCAGCAGGACAAACTATTGCAATTCTCATCCAGGGACCCAAACATGCGAGTCAAACATACAGCAAGTGCAACAGAGACACAGAAGCAGTGAGAGCGCCACTGGATCTCTTATTAAAGTCATATTCAGCAAAACTGTACATTTCAGAGAGAAGGGGTAACTTTAAGTGACACCAGACTCTGGGCAGTCAAAACACATACTGCTCTAGCAACGCGGGTGGCGTGTGCACAGGGCCCAGTGCTTGCTGCACAGCTCTCTTTTGGGATGTGCATATTTTGTGACCACATTTTGAGGCACCTGTTTTTGAAAACGTGGCCCCAGGGCTGTATTTTATAGCTGCCTTTGGTGATAAACGCTACCTCCAGCCAGCTGAAGAATGCAGCTACAAGTGTGGCCAGCTGCAAGCAGAGCAACAGCTCGTGAAGTCTGTTTATAGGGTACGCTCTCCCAAAGATCTCCAGCTGCTTTGCCAGCAGAGATCAACCCTGTCATCCTGTTGGTATTAAAAAAAGCAAGGCAGGGGAAGATGGAATGAAGTCCCAAAGGTTGTGCAGTAGATCAGTGGCAGCTTGCTTGCAGACTTTTGGTGCACTGGTGACCTGTGTGCAAAAGAGGGAGCCACCGTAAGGCTGGATTTTTGACTGGGCACCAGAGGAAGTACAGGAATCTTTCTGAAACTATCCCATCAGGAGGACTTGGGCACATTTATAATACAGCTGCCTCACCCCTTTATGGATGACCAAGCCACTGGGGCCTTTCCTTAAGCACCACAACTCCCTGCAAAAGGGAATGGGACTGGAGCTGCACCCAGGGGTGCAGCACTGCCGCCTCCCAGCCTGCTTGCGCCAGGATGCGCCTGACTCTCCCCGAGCCCAGCAGCACATGCGTGCGATGGAAAATTGCCTGGATTTGGGGTTAATTGGAGGGAGATTGTTTTAGAGGACTTCTTGAAATTCTAAAACTGAGTCATGCAGGAAACTTTATATGCATGGACACACAACAAAAGTAAAAGCCTTTGGAGCATTCAAAAGAGGCTTAAGGTCTGAAATATTGACTTGGGTGCCTAAAGACAGAGACAAGTCAGTACCTAAAAATGTAGATTATAATCTAGTGGGCTTCTGAAAGGCTCAGTAGGTGCTCAGCTGCCATATGGGCCTGAATCAGCTAGCAAACCCAGCTTTCGGTCAGCGTTGCCAATAGATAGCTAGCCAGTATAACGTGTCTGAAGGAACATTTTCATCCATGTTACACCCAGTGAAGTGTTATAGCATCAATATAGCTCCTTTGAAGAGGTTCTTTAAGGACTCAGGTAGCATGGGAAGCAGAAAACCTGTTATTGCAGAAAAGATTATTGCAGAAGAAAAAAAATGACAGACTCATGTTAGCAGTCCTCTGCCATGACAATGAACTGCAGCTGTGGTTGACAAATTTCTCTTTTCTGAATAATTCCTGGGTCAGGTTTGCCGAGGTCTCAAATCAGAGAAGGAGAAACTCAGTCCATGGTGAGGTTCCTCCTGTTTCTTTGATTTGCTTCACTCATACAACCATTCACAATGAAAACTTCAGCTCCCGCTCAGCAATGCTCCAAAGAGCTGGTCTGGAAAGGCTGCATGCTCTGCTTTGAAGTGTTTCTTAGGAGGAAGCATTATCCACTTTGGCAATGGGGATAAAAAGCATGCTTACTCTAAACTGAATAATCATTTCAGAGTAGTTTTTACAGTAAATTAGTAAATGCAGTGGAAGTAGGTATTTTGAATGAGTAGCTTGTGGTATTCATGCTATCAGTAGGGCCCTCCATCTCTATTTCCAAATAAAGCTCTCAAGATAGGTCAAGGTCTGTGCATTTTGGGGGTGCGACGTTCATCCCTTTTTGCAGTTTGGCACCAGGCTTCTCACAAGCCACATTGCACAGGTGAAACAAAGGCCAAACATCTTTGCTGACGACTGATGGGACCATAGTGGTCCAGCATCACTCCAGCAGGACACAGCTGGGGTGAGGATGGAGAGGACCTCCCCAGATGAAGGAAGAAAGACTGCTGGGACAGTAGGGTGGGGTTTAGCTTTCCCACTATAAAGTGGAATCCATCATCTGGCTCAGGGGTGACAAGTGGCACATCCCCAAGGGAGAGCTTACGCTATCATGCACCAGTGTTGCACCCCATCCGCCTTCCGCTCAGGAAGCAGGGGACCTACGAAGCCTGGAGACACCTGCAAGCTCAGGGGAGCAGTGAGGGGCATGGGTACACCAAAGGCCTCGTCCCCCACGTCCAGGGAGGACAAGCGGTCAGGACGGCCAGCAATCAGGAGGACCCGCCAAAAAAGTTAAACACACACACACACTCTCTCCGGTCTGACTGTTGTTTCCTGGAAGAAGTTTTATTGCCACTGAAATGCTTCAAGCTCTGTGAAGCCTTTGCCAGCTGGAATCGTCTCTTTGCACCTGTCTTTTTGTTTACACAAATCCCTTCTCTAATAGAGCTAATCACTCCGCTTTGATAAATCTGCCAGGCCCCCGATATGAGCTCCCTCAGCGCTAAACAAACAGACCATTGTCTCGGCGGGGCCAGACAGCCTGTTAATGGTTAAACTGAGAGCGGGCGGGATGGGGGTGAAGGAGGCATCGGCAGCAGTCGGCCTTCCCCCGCCCCAAATCTGCAGGTTTCTCCATCCTTTTGCGGGGCTTGTGGCTCTGCATGGGGGCTTGCAGCTCTGCATGGGTCCCTGCTGTCAGCTGGGTGGCCTGAGAATCTTCTACAGCTGCTTGGGGATGTGCAGTTCATTGGGGAGCATCTAGCATGGGGTAGGACACCATCCCTGAATGAGGAGTGATGGGGCGGGGAGAGACACTTTGGGGATGTACAGAGGATATTAGGCAGGAGGGTAAAAAGTTAAGGCAGACTGAGGAGTAGGCCAAGAAAGTGAATGTCCTAAGTAAGGATAGGTGACTGTCAAGAGGAGAAAGTTGGAGATAGAAAACTGAAAGTTTGAGGATAAAATAGCAAAATGTAGTTTTGAAGTAAGGCACAGGAGACATTTGACTTTCCTCCAGCTTCGGAGACATGATCAATGCCAAAACCTCAGACTAATGTAACACCAACAAAGCACTGCATTGTTCCCTGTCCTCTGCTGCAGCCACATAACCCTACCTTAAGGTGGGTGATACCACCATGAATACAATTTTGTGGCATATTTCTCTCCCCTGAGGAAACACTACAAGAACTGCTCCACACTACAGGCCTTGGCTGGTCATTTTTTGGTTTATTTTGCCAAACCAGATTTTTTGGCACCTTAAGTGACACAGGCTACACAGACTCTTCCACATGCATAAGATGAGCAAATGCAGCAGTTTGGATGTGCTGTTTCATGACAATTGAGCAATACCTGCAAAATTTGGTCATGCAGCCCAGCTCCAAGGTAGAGCAGCAAACAAGCATTAGCTGCCGGCCCTTCACTCATGTTAGCTGCATCTGTAGGAAGATCTTTGAATGTAATAGCCAGGAGAGCTCTTTAGCAAGTTGTAATCGGCCCCACAGTGTTCAAATGAAACCAGTATACCGTTTACACCAGCTAACAAATCCATCAGCACCAGAGGATGATTTCTCAATTGCTTTGCTTGGGCCTGCTGTGTGCCTCAGGCAAGCGTTTTTTTTTGTGTAAGCAGGGAGACAAGAGGTGCCCCGGAGGCAGCTCTGGCAGCCTTGCTTACGCTCCAAGCACCAGACAAGGATTCAGCCCTGTGTCCCATCTGCATTTGCATCATGTCCAGCCACCCACATCCTTGCTGCCATCACATAACCCCGTGTGCCTTGATGTCCTTAAAAAGGGAGTTGCAGCTCCCAGATTATCGTTGCTTGGGGATGCTGTGCATAACTGGTGCCCATTAAAATGTGTGCACTGGTGTGTCAATGCTGTAGGTCCTTGGAGCTATGTTCATGAGAGGCAGAGAGCTCTTCAGCCGAGCTTGGCACAGGTTTGGGGCTGGAAAGGGGGGAGGAAAATGGAGCCAGAAGTGCCACAGCATCATCCGCCTCTGTGCCCCTGCGAGCGCTGGTGCTGCTTGCTGGAGGTGCCACGCGCATGAGACCCAGAGAGTAACTCCCCGCCGGGAGGGGTGAGGTGGTTCGCTGGGAGATTGCCAAACCGGATGATTAGGGACTTGTTCATGCACAATCCTTCTCCACTGCTTGTGTGGGTGCAGGAGCCTTCCAGCTCCTTTATATCCACCCCCAAAACAGGACAAAACTTGCACCTGGGGAACTCAGCAGTGCAGGAGAGCCGCGAGGTCAGGATCCTGGCAGCACCCGGCAAGGGATTACACACGGTACACAGAGAGAAAACAATAGCGGGAACCAAGAGTGATACAACACGCTAAGAGGTTTAAACCACCAAGGGCTTTAGAAAGCGTGCAGGACCTCATGCAGGCATGAAGTGATAGGGGGAAGGCAGAGAGGATGTGGGACTGGCACCCAATGGGTTTGGGTGCCAGGGCTGGCTTTGCTGCAGCACCCACGGACTCGCTCACATACCCCGCATCCAGCATCGCATCCCCTCCTGCCTCAGCGCCCACCGTGACACAGCCTCGTGCCAGCTCAACTCCCTGACTGCTTCAGGCACAGGCACACGGCCGCACACGCGGCAAAAGAAATTTTTTTTCTTCTCCTTCCCCAGACAATTAATGTCAATGTGGAGAGGCAGGTGCTCCTGGCATGATGCCCTCCGTTTTGTTTACAGAACACTCCTTGAAGATTATTTGTGTTGAAATCTTTTGGCTTTTCTCTCTCTCCCTCTTTTTTTTCCCCTCCCGTTTCCCTCCCCCCATCTTGTTAGCATTCTTCCAGCCAGTTTTCGTGCCCCACGGGCCCTGGGTGACAAGCCCGGCTGCGGCCTCCGAAGTGGTGGGGAGCCCCGGCAAAGCTTGTCCCCTCGCTCTGCCCCAGGCTGGGGGAGAGCAGAGAGTGGGCTCCTCCAGCAGCATCCCCCTATTTCTTTGTGGCTGGTGAGGAGCAGAGCAAAGGGGACCATTGTCCAAGGGCTGCTGCTGACCTCACCATTTCCATCTGAAAAGCCACTTTCATGTGAAAGGGGCTGCTCCTCGGCTTCGCCCCGACCCCCGCCTCTCCCACCAAACCCCTTCCACCCTTCTCCTCTTGCTGGGTGTGCACTCAGGCTGCCTGCGCGCTCAGGCTGCCTGCCTCCTCTTCATCCCTCCTGCCATTCCTCCTCTCCTCTTCCTCCAGCCTCTCCCTACACTAGCATTCACCTCCTCTCCCCCTCCTCCTCCAGCTCAGGGAGCACCAGCACGGGTTGTCCTGGGTGAAAGAGAGAAGAAGGAGGTGAGAACAAGTGAGGGAGCTCCAACCAAAGCCTTCGGGGGGATGTGGGATGCTCGTCTCTCCCTGAAGCATGAAAAATCCCAGCTGTGGCTCTGCAGAGCCTTTCACTTGCTTTTGTTACCCATCTCAGACATAGAAATCTTTCAGCGGTGTTTATAAAGAGATAGCACGGGGTCAATGGAAAAAGCACAGCCTCTTTTCTTCAAACCCTTTTAAAAGCATGCCTTTTTAATGGTAAAATGCATGAAAAATTAGATAGCTGGCTGTATCATCTTCCTGAGAAGTATGTGTAGCAAAACCAGGGATTTACCAGAAGAAAAGCACCCAAGTTCCTGCATCAAAAGCTTTTATTGCCTTTCAAATCCACTCACTTGGGTGCACATTTCTACCCATGGCTCCCACCACGCGCCAGGCAGATGTGGGTGAGGCTTCGGGAGCACCCCTCGCTCCCGTCCACCCCTGCCTGGTCCTCGCTCTGAGTGACCCTCGGGGACCGCAGAGCCAGGGCCGCCGGCCCATGGCATTGCGGAGTGAGTCACCCCGGTGAGACAGACAGATCATAGAGAGCTTTATGGCCGTCTTCTCGTTGTTTCAAAACAGAAAGCGGCCGGAACAGGTTTAAGGCAGCGTTTGAAGGTTGCAAAAGATTGAGACAAAAGGCAACAATGCACTAATTCTTTTTTTTTAAAAAAAAGGAAAGAAGTTGTTGGCAGCACTGAAATCTGCCATAAAAATTCAATTTCACCTCTGCCAAAATTTGACCCCAGGTGCTGGAAATGGCTCTGCTCAGCAGCAGCCCATGCTCCTCCCTGCAGCGCAGAGGGGGGCTTCCAGCAGCTCCCCATCTGAAAGGGTCCCTCCCAAAATGCTGAGTGAGCATCACTAACACCCGCTCACAGGGAGACAGACCTTGAATGACATCTGCCTGCACTCAGCTCCTCCTTTCAGCTCCCAAGCAGCGGTCGCGGGGCTGAACTCTTATTCCACCCAGTCACTGAGTTCTGGTAAACATCGAAGGATGCTCTGGATAAACTGTTGCAGCAGGATAGCTTGGCCAAATATTTCTCTGCTTGTAAAATAAGCAAACAAGTAACTGTTTAAGTCAATCGGTTGGAAGAAATGGCACATTGCAGAATAAACTCCGAAGGCATTAAGAAACTGTGTGGAGAAACTGCCCAGCACAAAATGAGACATGCCAGCTTTCATGCTTTGCAATGTGTAGGCTCCATGTGAGCACAACAGTTGGGTGGGAAGAGATCCACACAGACTGGTATAATACTTCCAGCTGGGTCTTTAGCAAGAGAGATGTCTAAATCTTCATCTCAAAATGACAGGCCCAATGACTTTCTGTCACTTCGTTATGGTCACATCATTGCCTTTGCTGCTGTTGGTCCTAACCTGGCAGCTAGCATTTCTGCCAGCAAAATAGGTCTAGCTGTGCAGATTTTGGTAGCACTTTGGCCCTTTTACCCCGTTGAACTGGGGCCAACATCTCCGGCAGGTTTATCACGGCATAAATATTCCAACCAGCCAGGCAACGAGGCCAAATGCCCTGCAAGCCATCGGGCAGCCAGGAGCTAAGGTAGCCAGGGAAGAAGTGCCCAGCAAGCTGCAAGTGGCTTCTGCACTCGCCGAGGCTCGCAGCCAGGCCGGCAGGCAGAGAAATGGCTCTTGAGCCACCAGCTGCTCGGCAGAGCCACAATTCCTTCCTATTGATGCTGGGCAGCATCCGAACATTCAATTTCACAAGTCAGAACATTTTCTTTATTTTTAACTCTAAGTTTCATCTCTGACTCGTCCCGTATCACAAGCAGGCTATGCCTTTGTGAGGGATTACTGTGCAGCTCAGATGCTCAAAGTCACTCCCTTCAGCCTGGTGTTTCCGAGCACCCCCGCGGCAGAGCGAAGTGCCCCGCAGCAGCACACTGCTTGTCAGGTCGCGTTGCTCATGCAAAGCACGCGGTGCTTCCCCCCATCGCCACCAGATTTCCCCCGGCAAGAGCAGCGCTGCTCCCACACACTGTGCGCGGGCACAGCATCCCTCCTTATGCTGGAACCAGTGGTGCCTGCCTATCATTTATGTAGCCTCACTCTTGCAATCCTTGAGATGCAGAGAGCTGCATTTTGAAACAAGCTAGTTGCAACACAGAAGTATTTCTTGCTGAGCAGATAGGTTCATTTTCAGACCAAGATGTTAGTCCTCATTGAGGAAGGCAGATATAAGATGTGGAAGAAAGACCAACAAGGCAGACAGCTGCCATGTCACAGCTCCCACCTCCTGGGCTGGTCATGCCAGGGGAGAGACGCAGCCATGCCAGCCCTGATAGTGCTGCCCATCTGCACCTCAGCTTCCTCCTTAGCCTCGTGTGACAATGCGACAGGGACAGGCACCGTGCCCACAACACAAGGTCTGCTTCTCTGCCCGCTGATGCCAGGGAAGATGCATTACACATACATAGTGTGCGCATCCGTCTGTTTGCATATTTGCACGGGTCTCAGGGGCAGTTGTTTTCTGGGAGGAGAAGCTGTCGAAATTGTGAAGTTTTTCAGGGATCTCCTTCCACCCTTGACAGGAGCACAGGGCTCCTCCAGGCTGCACCCCGCAGACAGAGGCTTTGACCCTGGGGTCGGACGGTTGGGCAAGCCTTTGAGCAGCTGTCCTGCATCTTCTTCAAGCATCTCCACACCAGCACCAGAACAGGGCGAGAGAGGTCCCCTTCACAAGGCTCTCCACAACCAGGCAAGCAACTGATGTGTTTCAATAGCGGCTTCCTTTTGAAACCAGAAAAAAAAAGCCAGCGAGCCATTTCAGCTAATCCCTCCCTCGGCGTGTGTTGTTTGTGTACATGCACGGCTGGCTGGCTCTCCACGTGTGCATGAGGGAGTGTTAAACCCCCCCCAAAAAAAAAGAAAGCAGGGAAGAAAACTGATCCCTCAAGGAGCAATGGAAATTGGTGGATGGGTTTTAGCTGCGCATTTTTTTACCCAAGAAAGGCGGCTCTGCAAAGGACTTTCTAACTCATCGTCTGGGCCCAAGTCTTCCTTGTAAAAGGCTGCTGGGCTTGTTGAAACATATTCCAGGTGTGTAAGTGATGCCCTGCCTTGCGCCTTTCACAGCGCAGAGCCTGGGGCCTTGAAGCGAGCAGGGAGGAGGAGGGAGGGAGAGGTGCGTGTGTTCAAATTAAATGAAGCAGAAAGAGAAAGCTGGAACCCGCAGCGCCTGGGGCACCACGAATTGAACAGGTTGAACCTGATAGCAGCGCAAGGGGAGGCAGCAGGAGGGATCTTCCAGCTCCCGGCTGGTGGTGTGGAGCTGGGCATGGGTCAAGAAGCCGAGCTTGAAAAAGCTCAAGTGGTGGGAGAGGGGGGACAAAGTGAGGAGGCAGCTTGTTTGGGGCTGGAGAAGGGAGAACAAAAAAAAAAACCCTAATTCTTCATTAGCATGACAAAGGGAGGCAAAGGAGAGAGAGGAGCATGCTTGCTCCCTAGGTCCCTAGCTACTGCCCAGGGCTTGGTAGGTGCCCCCCTTGCTGGGGTCAGCTCTGTCCCACCAGAGGATCTGGGGATGCAGAGATGCACGAGGAATGAGCGCAGAGATGCTCAGCAGCCCTGCACCCAGGGGTGCTCCTCCCTGGCCCCATACTCTGCAGATCCCAGCTAACACAGCATCCATGCCCCTTCCTCCCCCAGCAGTGCCTCAATTACTCATCATTTATGTAGCCTCACTCTTGCAATCCTTGACCTCTTTTTGCAGGATGTTGTCCAAAAGTCAGGGCAGAGGGACAGCTGTATTCTTCTTCCTAGTCTTAAATGAAATAAAAACCACCAAAAATCAGGAAAATTCCCATTTTTAGGGTTTTTTTTAAGGTGGCCTCATTAGACAGTTGCCTGAGGCTTGCCAGCTATTTATTCCAGAGAGACTCAACATACAAGCTGATGACATTTTCCTCTCAGCTCTGATTTGAAGAGTCAGCCAAAGGTGGCAGTGGGACCCTGTGGGACAGAGAGGTCCTGGGGCAGGATGACTTGCCCTGGGAGAGAAGGGGGCAAGTGGAAAGCACCCAGGAAGTCTCCCAAGGAGGGCAGCAGGACTTGCAGGTGCCTGCATAGCCCCAGTGCTGAGAGTGGCCAGCACCCTCGGGGTCCCTGTATTGTCCTGGGCCCACCACGAATGCTGTCACCTGCTTTTTAAACAGCAGCAACTGATTGGGAAGCTGGGAGACAGGGGAAGAGTTGGTGAGAAATGCAAGAGCTTTGCAATTCAACAGCAGTTCTCTGTCACTGCTCAAGGGTGCCAGGCAAGGGTTCGCCTTCCTTTGCAGTGGTGATGGACAGCAGGTGGAAGAAACATCCCCAATTTAATTAGTGATGCCCAGGAAATTAGAAAGCAGCAGGAGCTCTGGCCTCTGCCACCTCCCAAGCTCTGGGATTGCTATTTCCACCCCCAGAAGCTGCAGGAGCCATCACCCATTGCCATCGTCCAGGGCTACACGCCACAGGCTGTGGGGCTTCACTGGCTCATCCCCTGGCTGCTCCTGCCCTGCAAGGGAGCCACATCGCCGCTCTCTCACCTGCGTGGTGCTCCCTGTCACTCTGTCCTGTGTGGGGTGCAGTGATGACAGGGAACTGCAGAGGACCATGCTCACACTGCCGTGATGCCCTCTCATCCTTTCGCACTTTCTGCTCCTGTCTTGGCTCTGTTTGGAAAGAGAAAAGGCTCCACTGGTGGGAGAGAAACAGCTCTCAAACTTTGCAATGCTTGCAGGGCCCAGAAGGTCTTTAGTTTTATTTTTTTCTTTTTTTTTGAGGTTTTTTTTTTCCTACTTCTCCCTCTCTGTGGCCTCTGCATCACAAACCAGTGCAAAATAGCCTGAAGGGAGAAAACATTGTATTGAGGGGAGGAGCCCTTTGCTACCAACGACTCTGGCAAAAATAGGTGGCATGGTAGCTCAGTGTCCATTCCAGGCCTCATTCCCAGCCACTTGGTGAGCTCTGCAGGTCTCCCCCAACCTGGATCCCCACTGGCAGCCCCATGGCAGAAATGGTCCAGCGTGGTCCTCAGAATAAGGTCCATGGACACACCTCTATCCCCCGCTGCTTAAAACAGGGAAGTTTGTGTGCACCCTGAGGTGCAAAGAACAGTTTGCAGGTGGTTTGTCAGGATCTGGGTCGAAAAGCTGCTTTGAGGTCGCGGTGTTTTCGTGGGCAAGCTCTGCAGGGCAGGGACGCTGCCTGCCTGGGTGCTTGCCCACTGGACAGCCCAGTGACTCTGCGCTGCTAATTCAGGCCTGTAGGCACTACTGCAATATAAACTGCGAGTAGTCATCATAGCAATTAATAAACATGCCGAAACACAAACGTTCTCCTGGTTTAATTAACATCAGTCTCCAGCAGCTTTATCTTGGGGTGAGTGGCTACTTTGTGGGTACTCTGCCTTCACACCATGCCTTGCCTCCCATGGCTGGGACAGGCAGGTCTTGCTGTGCAAGTGGGAGAGTCTCTTTTTGGCTTAGGCTCCTACCGAATGACTTTAAACCAGCATCTTGCAGACTGCCTCTCACTTGAGAAAAAGTCTGCACCGAACGCCAAGCTGAGACGGAGAGCTGACACACAGAGCTCCAGCCTTGCTTGCAGCTCCCTCCCACCCCACTTATCGGAGTGGCTGAAGGCTCAGCCCTTGACCCCTTGCAACCAGACGGGGTGGAAACGCATCCCCGCGGGCTCGCACGGTCCCGGTGGGAGCAGGGTGGGTGTTTGCCTGCCCCGCGCTCCAATCTCTGGTGCTTTGAAGAAGCGCGTCTGTAATCTTTACAAAGCCTTGGAGATAGAAGTGCTCTGGGTACAGGCTAAACCACAGCAGGCCATCTGCTCCCTTCTCCCTCTGCTTTCTCCCAATTTCCTCCCCACTGACCCAATCCAAGCCACAGCCATTGCCATCGCAGTGAAGGTTTATAGGGCTGTACCTGCTGACAGCGAGCCAGGTAAATTCAAGGTCCTGGGCTCCTTCCTAAGGCAATTGGGACGGAGGTTGCAAAAGAAAAGGAGAGGGGAGGGACAGCTGTGCCGGAAGCCCAGGCAGCGTCCAGAGCCAAAAGGGTGACAGGGCAAACGGACAAGCAAGGCCAGCACTCAAGTGTCCCCTGCTTGGCCTCGTCCTGTCATGTCCCTAATGCTTTGTGTCTCCAAAATGTGCCCTCCTCTGCTGCAGGGCTTATTGGGGAAATACGGACCACAGGGGCCACCCGAGCTGGCGCCAGGGTCCAGGCAAGTGTGTAATTCCCAGGGTCTCATTGCTGCCTGTTCCAAAAGGGGCGTAAAGCATACACAGTGTACATTCTGGAAGGCAAAACAGGGAATATAAGGGAAAACAGAGGGCTCTTGACACCTGAGCTGCCTAGCCGCATTGGGCTCTCAGGCCAAGCTGGAGACTGCAGTGGCTCCAGAGGCATCTCCTAGCCAAGCTCGCCCTGGGCAGCACGAGGGGTTTGGGCTTGCCAAAATGGGGCCAGGACAGGGGTTCTGGGGACTGGCGTGGTGCAGGCAGGCTCGGCCAGTTCTCTGGCCATGCCCTCTCCCTCCGTTGAGATGCAGGAGATAGGGCTGGGGCTCGCCCAGCTGCCTGGGTACAGCGGGGGTGCAGACATACATGCAGGCTCTTGCCAGCTCAGGCTTACTGGTGGAGATCTGCTGTCCTCCTGGTTTTTCAATGAGAACTTCTTGTAATCGCCCCTGTAAAACGGAGGGTGGGGAGCTGTTACTTATTAACATCCATTGTCTCCAGGGAAAGTGGAAGAGGGGATCTGCTGGCAAAATCAGGGTCAGATGGGCTGCAGCACACCCTAGTACAGCAGAGAGGTACACATACCCGCACATGCACGCACCCACATGTGCATGCACACCCATCTTCTGGCTGTCCAGTGTGAGATGCCATCACCAGCCCACCTCTGCCACCGCGTCCTTGGGACTCTGCTGGTCCTAGAAGTTCTTCGCAGCAGCATGCAAAGCAGGAATGATAGCAGAGGTGCAAAAGTCCTTTCTGGTGATTAATACATCATGCGTACAAAGAAGGTCTGTGGTGAGCGGAGGCTGGAGCCAGGATTAATTGCATACCTTGAAGTGGAGAGATTTATGTAAGGAAACAGACTTGGCGGGCTGCCCGCTCCAGGCTGTGTTTACCTGCCTGCGCCTCCACACCTGTCGTGCTGCAGCGGCAAAATATTATTTAATAGCATTTGAAGGGAGATCTTAATAGCCATGCTTTCTCCCTGCCTCGCCCCACCTCCCCCAGTGCCGTGGTGAAGCTCAGGACTGGACTTTCCAGAGTTTTTGGCAGGCTCCTTGGGTGGTGAGCAGCCCGCTATCCCCCAGCGCTCGCCTGCAAGGCGCAGCCCCATGGCACCCTTGAAGCACCCCAATGCGGGCTGAGGAAGGATGGGGTGGCCAGAGAAGAAGGGGAAACAGGCTAATGGTGGAGGCTGTTCCTTGAACTAGTGCTAACCCAAGTGGCTCCCCCAAAATCCATGAGCAGAGCGAGCCTTCCTCCTCCTGAGTATGAGAACATCGATTGGATGCAGAAGCATCTGCGTGCATGCAGGACTGCTTGTATGTGTGTTATATATATGTGTGTATATATATAGGAACAACACAGTTCAAAATGTCCATAATATCCATTCAAATAACAGACAAATATTTGATCAGAAATGCTCGAGCATGAGGCTGTTTCTTGAAAGGGATTTGGCTATTAATTGCAGTTCGTTTGTTAATTTGCATACTTATCAGCAAGGGACAAGACCAAAAAGGGCCCTGTGGCCCTCTAATGGGAGCACATGCAGCTTTATTTCTTAACCAACCAAGCCTCTTGGTGATTATAAGCAAATGAGGGAGCACTAAGGACTGTTGGAGGAGGGAAAGAAGTGCATCCCACCTGCCAGAGTAGGATCTCTCCCACCAGAGCCTCTCTCCTGGTATTAGGAGCCCTGGGTTGGTCACTACTGAAGTTGCTGGCTGTTTCACATGCTCCCTGCTGCCGCAGCCAGTGACCCATCAACCGCTCGCCCCAAACCGACAGCCTTGCCTGGCCAAGCAATGCAAACCCCAGCAATAAGCAGCACCGTGCAGGCAGGCAGGTGAGCAAACCCTCTCACCCAGAGGCATAAACTTTGGCCTTGAACACCTTCAAGTAGAAATACCCTGCACTAACACAGAGTATGGCAGAGAAATGCTGGGTGTTAAGTGCAGGTGTAGTTCAAACGGTCTGGGTGGCTTTTCCTCCTCAGCCCGCCGCAGTGTGCCAAGCTGATGAGGCTGGGCCAAGCTCAGGAAAATGGCCCCAGTTTAACCAGGAACCTGAAAAAAAAATTGAGGTTTGAGGTGCGAGGATGAGCATGCACCATGCCGCATCGTTGGTACAGCCCTAGCAGAGCCAGGGTGGCCTGATGCTCCCCAGACAGCAGGGAAAACAGGGAGAGGTCAAGTGAAACTCCATTCCCTGTGATAACTGCCCTGTGGTTTTACCCTTCCCCTTCTCCAAATAAATCTCACATCCTGCACAAGGCAGGTGAGCCAACTCCTTTCAGCACCACCATTGCCACTAACCCAGACTGTCCCAATCCTGCTTCCCTCCTGCGTTAGGGAAGCAAAACACTGGGGTTTGGTTGGTTTTGGGTTTTTTTAACCCTGTAGAAAAAACTTCAAAGGAGCAATTGACACCTTGCCATTTCAATGTGAAAAGACCAGGAAACCTGTTCTCCAGGGCCCATAATACACACACTGCCTCATTTCACCTGATAATCTCAGCAAGGGGCTTCAGAGGGGGACGGAGGGCTGGGAGGGGAGCAGGAGGACAAGGTTCCCCAAGGTTAATCGCAAACTGCCTGCCGCATTCATCGCAGCAGTGCCTGATTGATGGGCTTCATTAATCACTGCTCAGAGAGGCTGGAGGTAAGGCAGAAGCACGGGATGGTGGTGGGGGGCTGTGGGGATGGGGAGAGGGTACCTAGACAGGAGCAGTGACACCCAGCCAGCCTGGGTTGGCAGACATACAGCTGTCACTTCTGCTCACCAACAGAAAATACATATGATAGGACTTTGTTAAAGGCAGAGAAGTGTATCCATCCCTTCACTCGCTGTGTGGTCTACACATGCCCTCCTGCAGTGCAGTGCAAAGGACAGAAGCAGAGGCAGAGAGGAGAAGGTATCTCCAGACCATTAAAATTCCCCATGGCTTTCAGTGAGGGACCAGGATCTGGGATTCTGGCAAGGAGGAGGTCTTAGGGCAAGGAGGAGTGGGCTTGTCTTGCAGCTGTAAGGCAATTAATGGAGTTTCCATCTTCTTTATGGGCTGAAATCTACCTGAGGTTTTTACAGGAACGATGAAGGCTGTAAAAGCCACCCAAGTGAGGTCAGATGAGGAGCTTGTCTGGGTGAGTGACTCCATTTAGAGTCAGGATGCTGGCATGTGAATTTTCTATAGTTTCTTACAATTTGATATGCTTTTTCTTTCATTCTGGTCCTAGCTGATGCTCACGTTTCTAGACAGGCTGAGGCTCTGCCTGTAGTAATGAAATTTGCATCAGCATTAACTACTCGGCTGCAGATGATAGCAAGGGTTTGCGGCAGGGCTTGACACACTGCAGCATACCCTGCTACGTTACGGAAGCGAGCCGTGATTTCCACTGCAGAGGTATGAGCCATGCTCGGGCAGCTGTGCCAGGAGGCTTGGAGTGATTTCCTTGTCCCACTGCAATTGCTTCTGCCATGGGCTGCAGCACAACTCGTGTTGCTAAATGATCTGACATTCCTCAATTGTCTTCATCGCTGCTCCTGATGTCCCTGGCCTTGGCCACAGGAGTTAGTGCCTCAAGAACGCGTGCAGTCCTTCTCTTAAACCTCTTGTCCAAAGTACCAAGAAGAAAAGTGTGTTTTCTAACAGAAATATCCTGCAAGTTATCTTGTTTAATATTTTCACATGGGGCAGCAGTGTGACATTTTCAGGTTTTGTTCTTGCAGTGTCAAAGGCAGTAGCATTTTAATCCCATATGGCTGCTGGGACATGAAAAACATGTTACCCAGCTTTTGATGGATACATTTAGTGCCATTTAAAGATGAAGGCTTGATGGCCAGTGGATGAGATTCTGGGCTTTTTCAGTCTGATCCATGTTGTAGATCAGGAATGGAGACCACCAGCAGTAAAGCAGGGTCCATTTCTGATACTGCCTCAGATGCATTACTATGGACATGATGCAAAGGCCACTGAAAGCTACGGCGACTTGGACTTCAGTGAACTTTGGGCTGAATGTGTATTCTTTCAGAAATGGCTTCTTGGATGGGGGAAGCGCTTCAGCCTCCATAAGCACTCGGGTATATAGGGCAGGAGGCAACTCATCTACCCATGTCCACCTAAAGCTATCTACAACTGATGCATCTGCTCACCACAGACCCACCTTCAGCTGTCAGGTGGGACGAGCATCACCCAGGGGTGGTTGATCCCATGTTAAATAGTCATCCTACAGCAAGCAGACTGAATTGCTCTCAGAAAATGCCTCTGTCTTTGTGGGATATTAGAGTAGATGACTAGTCAAATGACTAACTTAAAGTAGACACCGCACTCCTAGATGGCCGAAGGGAGCTATTTGGGCTGGATTTTTATCCTCTCCCATTGCGCCCAAGAGCGCCTCTTTCACCAGAGGCTGTTTACTTTCAAGTGGAGTTTCTGCAACATCCACTGACAGAGAAGAAATCATCAGAAAATGTGGTTTTCTTTCATTTTATGATATTCCTTCCATAACTAAGGCTGTCAGGCTTGTGGACATGGTTTTAAGTATAGCTGTCTCTGATCCCCAGGTAGGGCTCTGTAATTCAAGAATGACGCTGAATTAACTTACTCAATGTCTGTTATGTCCTCCTATCAGCACTTCTTCCTTTCTCTTTGCTCCTGACCAAGACTGCATCCTTTCCCAACAAGGACATTTTAGAATAAGAGTTTTCTCCCAGAGAGTGAACCATCAATAGCTACCTTACTTCAAGCCCCTATTTTAGTCTGAATTACATTCCCTGTGTAGACTGGTGTTAAAGGTAAGAGACATAGGTGCCTGTTAAAGTGAGTGCCATCATTGCCCAGTTACAGTGGGTCCAGGCACTTCCAGCCTGGTCCACAGCTCAAGAGGGTCTACAGAAAAGTTCAGCTCCATCAGGAACCTGCACTTAGGCTTGCTCACCACCTTGGGCAACCTGGATGAATCAATGTCGTTTACCATCACTGCCTCAATTTTACTTCTGGATTTTACTTCTGTCTTACGAAATCTGCTTGTTGAGCTGCATCAACAGGGATGAGGATGGGCTGGGCATCTCGGAGCGGGCAGCTTCTTTGTGTGAAGGAGGCATGGTCCTTGCTCCTGGAAACATCTCTAAGTCAGAGTTGTTTTGCCATCCTGGGTGCATGTTTCAACGGCAACATTATTGTAAAACAGCTTTGTGTTTACTTTGTGTACAGAAAAGATAAAATCAGCATTTATATGCAAACATGAACCAACAAGGAATTTCAAAATCTTGCCATTTCACTCCTCTGAGAAGGAGAGCCAGGGTTATTGTGTAACCAGAAACATCTAAAAGCAGGGGATTTTCTGGGTCTAAATTCAATTTAGATTATAAGACGCTAATTTACAATCTGACTGTATCACCTTGGGCAGCCAAAATAGGATCTGAAACACATGAACACAAGGACTTTGGGATGGAGAGTTCTCCTCCGTTTTGGACAACCTGGGGCACCGCGTGGATCTGAGCTCTCCCTTCACAAATAAAGGTGGTGAGGAGACATGGGCCAGATGCTTAACCAGGGTGAGCCACCCAAGCCCGCTCTGATGTCCCAGTTGGCCCCGGGGGACAAGAGGTGTTCATGTGCCCACCCCAGCCCTGCCTTCCCAGGACAGCCAGCGTGCACAGCTGGAGCAGAGGTCACTAGAGGCACGGCTGCTTGAAAGTCAAGGCCTGAGAGCATCAAATGTGCAGAATAAGGGCTTTTACCGGGATTTCATAGCTGGAGCGCTGTATTTGTGATCACGTATTTGTGATTGCTCAGGGACACATACCAGGCTGGGGGTGGGCTGGGAAATACAGGGTTCAAAGCAGAGTGGCTCATGAGTCTCTAAAAGAAAATAGCCACCGTAAAGACTTCAGAGCACAGGAATTATCCACCTCTTGGTGATCTTGATGCCTGCTAAGTACCCTGAAGAAAAAGGCTGACTCCATTTAATGCAGAGCTTTATCCCTAGGCATGCAGCCTCAGCAGCAGTGAGCATGGCCCTGCCTCTGGCTGATCAGACCCCTGTACCTCTCGTTCCTCCAACGGAGCTATACCAGGCCCAGGGCATCATTTCTAAACACCTTCACCAGCTTTAAAAATTACCTGCCAGGTAAGTGGGAAAGCAAGGTGCTGGCAGGACAGGCTGTGTATCTCAGGTGACCTGAGAATGAAAAAGAGGAGTGGTGGGACTGTTTGCAGTGCTTGCTGAAGGGATCCCATTGCACTGCCATCCTTTGCAGCCAGCAAAGGTGAAGTCTCCATGCAGGGCCACAGCCCCAGCAGGCGACTGAGCTCTGCCAAAGTGAGCAGAGACTCATAAAGATTGATAAACAAGCAAGAACCAAAGGGAAACAAATGCCGGGGGGGAGAAAAGCCAGGAGGGAAGCGAGCAGCCCACAGGCACAGCAGAACAAGCTGTGGGTAGGCTCTTGCTGTGCCCAGACCAGCAAATGTGGGTTTTTTCCCCCCAGTAAACATCCCCGGTGCAGGCTGTGGCTGGATATTAGCTCCTCGAAGGCCCACGCGCCCATGCCTGGGTGCCCTCAAACATCCCAACCTGGCTCTGCCCCCACCGCGCGGCTGGCTGCTATGGGCATTTATATAAAGTGGAAAAAGGGATGTGTTCTCTTTTGGGGCCAAATCTGCAAAAGCTGTCTGCACCTCTTGTCTCACTACGGAATGCTGGGCAGGTTGGCCCCCCTTCAGGCACGTGCCACCCCCTTCTACCATATCCATGTTCGTGTCCCTGATGCCACCCCTGCCTCACCAGGGCAAATGGGGGTGTAAAAGGGTGCATCTGCCCCAGGGCTGCCCTCTCCCAGCTGCCACCCTCCCCAGGGGTGCAGGAATAAATGGGGAGAAGGAGATAGAAAAGTTTGCCTGGGTGGCGGTGACAAAAGGGGACATCGTGCCTCCAGGGAAGGGGCGGAAAGGCCTGGGGAGACAGGGGCACTTTGATGGAGTCTGGATGAAAGGAGGGGAGGGAGGAGAGGAGAGGAGGGGGAGCAAACAGGGGGAGGGGATGACATCAAAACCGAAAGGCAACAAAACCTCTCCCAGCTGGGGCACAAGTCAGGACAGTCCCTTTATTGAGATGGATAGAGCCGGGCACAATGTGGGGCGGCTGGGGCCACCCTGTCCCTGTCCCCTGCAGACCTTTCAAGCCCTTCCTCTCCCCTCTCTCCTCAGTCTGTCACTTTCTTCCATTTTTTCTATTTTCTTTCTTTCCTTTGCTCCCTGGCTCCACCTCCCACTTCCAACTCTTTCTTCCGTGGTGAAAGCACGGAGAAAGTACGTGGGGTGATATACGACATGAAGTTAATTTTAAGTAGTGGTGGGAAGGGGACAACTGAAAGGCAGCGGCAGAGAAAATGGGCTCAGGGAGCCTATGAGGAGACCCCCTCCACACACACGAACTGTGATGGCTGTGTTTCAGGACGATGTTTTGGTCCCTGGTGCAAGCTGTGTGCTGCAAATCCTATGGCAGGGCTGAATCCTGGGCGGAGAGTGCTCGGGGCCAATATGGCATACAGACCCTTGCCCTCTGAGATGCTGTAGGAGCATAAAGCTAGAGCATTGAGGCCACCCCCATGGCTGGAGGAGTTTGGGGACAAGCTGTCCCACGCATCCGCACGTCTACAGATGCCCCCAGCTGCTCTTATGGAGTTTACTGGGGGCAGGGTTTTTTTTGCCGCGGGGTGGCTGCAGCCTGGGGCATTGCCCTGCATGGGCCCAGACTTGTTCCCGGCTTGAATCTCCCTGACATTTCTACCCCTTCAGTAAGGAAGGACGTCCAAAGTCCTACTTCCTCAAGTCAAGACACAAGGTGAGAAAACAAAACCAAAACCCCACCACACATTATTTTTTCCAACCTGCCGGCTTTCAGCTGGCCACTTGACTTCTTCCAACACAGATTTGCACTTTGTTAAGGTAGATGCAGAGCCAAGGATTTTTCTGGTAGCCCAAATGTCATCACTGTATTTTGATGCAATAATTCAGAAGTGCTTCAAAATTTCCAGAAAACTGAAATTTTAAAATGATTTGACCCAAAGTGGAGTCTTTGCCTCAGCAAACAGTCTATTGTACATTTTGGCCATGCAGAACTTTGGAGATTTCAATAAAATGTTCGACATTTTGGAATTAAAAGGTGTTCCATCAAACAGCACCCAAAATTGATCATTTTGTAACCCTATTGCTGCACTCCTAAAATCCTTCTTATTCACTGCATCTGCTTTTGTACTGAAGGCAAAAAAAAGCTATGTGGAAAAAAATCTCAATTCAGACAATAAATTGTCAGGGGAAAGAAAGCAGCAACAAATCCTCCACTTAGTTTATTTTCAATAAATAACTTAATCAGCTCTGGCAAACTAGTAACTTCCATAATGCTCAGCTCAGAACTTAGTTGGAAGTTCATTACTTGCTTTGCCACACGCTAATAGGCAATGCTTGAAGTAAATTATTTTAACTTTCCAACAGAAGTCTCAACTTACTTCTCTTATTAAAATAGAAAAAAAAAAAAAAGAAATCTAAATGGGTATAAATAAATTAACACAAGAAATTTACATTGCACTTAACTCTTCTGGCTTATAACAGTTTTCTAGAAAAGAGCTATACAGCTGTTTAGATTGCTTCTGTTCAAGCAGGCATCTATCGCGACCTGCTGCCCAGCTACACAGGAGCTCACTCCGGAGCCAGGGCTAATCCAGCCACGCAGAGTGGCTTTCTGGTGGGGTGGAGTAGCCTAGGCTGAGCTCCTTCAGCTGCTTCTTGCTGTCTCTGTACCGAATGCTGACTGCAGTGGGTGAAGACAGCAGCCGCAAGACCTGGTTGTTGTATCCTGTATGAGGACGCAGTGATGCAATGGCGCACCAGTGCAGTGATGATGCTTCTTTATCAGGTGAAGGCTGACAGGGGTGAGAAGCTGGGATGGGAAGGCAGCAGCACAGACCAGGTGGCTGTTTGGTTCACTCACAAAGAACAGTCCCCAATCCTGTGCCCCTAAACACAGCAGAAACAGCAACACAGCAGACAACTTGCAAGAAGCCTGCCTTGCCTCCCACCCCAACCTGTGCCCCCGGCAGCCTCAGAAGTCCTTGTCCTCTGCTCCTTCTCCAGCTCTGGGTGGTTTCTACCATGCTCACACCAAGTGCATCCCCTGTCCTGTATCCTAGATCCCACCAAGGCTCCAGTCCATGTACCTCAGGCCCAGCCGGCCATGGGGTGTGCAAGCCGTGGACACTGGCCTTGCTTTCTCCAGTGGGTTTTGCTGCACAGAGGGGGTTGGTTATGATTTCTGCTGGGCCTGAAAGAGTGCTCAGAGGTCCCTTTAACAAGTTGTGTGCTTCTCTTTAATGGCAAGAGTTGCCTGCTGGCAACCATTAGCTCTCTTCAGCATCGTAAACAGAGTCCAATTCAGCTTATACCACGTCTGAACTTGGCTTAGGCACTAGTTTTTCTGCCAGTACATCGCTGTTTTCAACTCCAGTCAGCACTGGTTTGAAGTTATTACTGTCTGGTGGTTGGGGTTTTTTTGGTGGTGTATGCATCCTAAATGAGCTTTGTGGTCTCCCCACTTCAAAAGCCTCTCTGCTCTCACCCCGTTTTACTGGCTGTCCTCTAGCAAGACCAAAGACTGAAGGGTATAAACTATCCGAGTAGCGTCCCAGGTCTGCGCAGCATGCATGGATGCAGCCAGCGGGACAGTCATCCGTGCTGCTGGAGAGGGGGGTTCAGGGGAATCGGGCAAGGAGATGGTGCAGAGCCAGGGCACACCAAGACCCAGTCCCCATCCTCACCTCTGTTCAAATCAGACCCCAATACAAGTGCATGCTGCAAACTTTGAGTTGCTCGAAGCACACTTCACCCCTCTCTGTTGCCCAGTTTGCTCTGGTGCCAGGTGTCTGCTGGGTGAGGAGAAGCAGCGATAGGGGCCGGCTGGCCAGCATGGAGCACGCTTGGCGGGGAATCACACCAGGTCCCCTTGCACAGAGGGGAGCAACCTCTTCCACCGACACCAGTTGGCTTCCTTTCGATATTAGTAAGCTCACGCTGGAGGCAGACTGGTGCCAGGGATGTGGGAGCCAGCAGTCTGTGAGGAGGGCTTTGCAGGTCCTGCGCTGGTGAGAGGATGATGGTATTTACTAATATTTCTGAAGTAGATTTGTATTTACCTAGTGAGTTTCACCTGTTCTTTCTGCCCATAGCTCTGCTGAAGGGACTGTGCCTCCTTCGTGGAGCCTTGAAGGAATTGCGTGTGTGGAAGTGGGAAACAGAAAAGGGAAAATGTGTCACAGTATTGCAACACTTCCTTCTAGTATTTAATATCCTGACAAAATTAATCTTTAAAAAAAATAAATCTTGAAGTGCTTCACTTGAAGGAAAGGTATTTGAGTGTTATAAAAAATGTCAACATTTCACTTACAAATTGGTCATTCTTTTGGCAGTGACTTTAACAGAAAACTCCCCGTGGGGCTATCATCCCTCTCTCTGTTGTTTTTTCTTCCCCTTAAAAAAAAACCCAAAAACAAACAACTTAAAAAGCAGGCACAATTTACTGGGTCTGGTGACTGGATAACTATTGTACTGCGGGCTTTAAGTGGTGGGGCTGAGGCCAGGAGATGAAAGGAGATCAAGAGGGGAGAGAACTGAGGCTTCTCCAGCAGCAAGGTGGATGCTTGTAGGTCAAAACCTGAAGTGCTGCCCCAGTCCCTGCAGCCAAACAGTCATCTTACCAGAAGTTTCTCTTTGTCTGCTGTTTATACCTCTGATCTAATTAACATCTACTCATAAACAGAAGCATTTATAGGGTTGGGGGGGGGGGGGGGG
>WHYT01017616.1:449583-461449 GCA_009806455.1 Tetrax tetrax
ACCCGTCCCGTCCCTTCAAAAGTGCCATTTCCCCCCCAAAACCGCGCATCTCGTGAGTGGCGGTGCCGCGGAAGGTGGCTCCCCCCGCGGAGGATGAGCGGCAGCGATGCGGGCACCCGGCTACCGGCTGCTGCTTGCTTGGCAAAGCGAAGGGATGCACCGGGACTCTGCCTCCTTACACTTACACGAAAAAAAAAAAAATAAAATAAAAAAAATGTAATAGCAGTTGCATCAGCCACCTCACAAACTTTGTGGGCTTAAATGAGAGTTGCAAGGGCGAGGTCATGGAGAGGAGGAGAAAAATGCAAAGCTTTCGTGGCTTGGGGGTCTCTTTGCCGTGGCAAGTGGTCCCGCTCGGCCTTGCATCCAGCTCTGGGATGAGGGGAAAGCAGCAGGGCTGCTTTTTGGATTATTTTCAGATTTTGGTATCCCGGGAGCTTGTGGTGAGAAGTAACTTGCACGGTGTTTCGCTAAATGCACAGGGTGGATGGAGGGGTGCTGTGTGCACCCAGTGCCCAGGGGCTGTCGTCCACTCTCAGCTTCCACACGGCTTGGAGAATGTGCTCTCCTTGGGGCTTTGCTCCTGCCCAGCTCTAAAAAAAAAAATTTAAACTCCCCTCCCCCAAACCAGTGTGATGCTCAAACATCTCAGACAGACCCTTTCACTGGCTTCGGCCCTTCTGCCCCAGCCCCTGTGCTGGTGCGGCCCCTTGGGGTGACCATCTGCAGGAGCTGGAGGGTGCTCGTCCACTTGAGGGTTGGCAGCAGCTGTTAATTGGTGTCAGAGAAGTGCTGATTGCCTGCTGCAGGTTCTCCCTCCAGCCAGAAGCGTGCGGGCAGGGAGGTGTGGGGAAGTTCAGTTCCGGGGACTCATTTTTTCTGGCAGGGAACGTAACTCCTTCCCAGGAAGACGCTCAAAGCCAGGTTCTCTGGTGGCGATGCAGTGGCAGGGACGCGTGCATGCCCGCAGCAGACCCATCACCGTGCAGGTAGGCGCCAGCGAGGCTCTGCCGTGAGGTGTGAGTATCAAAGCCCCCTGGCCGCCCCAGACCTCTCTGGTGCTGCTCCTAGGGTGTATCCAAGCCAAAAATAGTACAAAGAGCCACCCAGGATTTCTAGACGTAACACGGAAGAGGCTTTTTTCTACCACTATGGGGTATTTAGGGAGCAGCAAGGTTCCACCAGGTTGGAAAATATTATTTTTCCCAGAGGTCGGTTGCAATGGCAGTGGGTTTAAGGAGTGAGCCCCACCACAGCATCGCGGGCAACCAGGTTGAAATTCCTGGAAGTGATAGGAAGGAGCCTGCGAAGCACTTTGTGCGTCTGGAAATCCCGCTCAAGCAGGCATCAGGCTTAGCACCCAAATTTGGTGGCTTTGGAGACATTCTCTTGCATTTCTGACACAAGCCTTCCTTGCGAGCAAAAGGAGGCTGCTGTCTTTGAAGCTGTTCAGGAGAAAACCGTCTGCATCGAAGAGTCACACTCAAGAGTAATAACTGGATTTTTATCATACAAAAATAACTACAGGGTATTTCTTTTCAGTAATAACACACCATCCAAGCGCCAGTAAATCTCTCAAGGGAGACCGTGCAGCCTCCAGCCCCACCGATTCCACGCTCAGCCTGGTGACAGACTTGACTTGGCCGACTGGGCTGCAGGGCTGCCGATGGCAGCGTGCGTTTCCAGCCGGATGTGGCTGTTTGGTCTGGGCACAGCAACCACTCATGCTTTTTTAACAATACAGCGGGTTTCCCGATAGTCTGAAGGAAGGTAGGTACACCTCCTACCCGGAGAAATTGAAATCTCTTTCTGAAGTTAATGACTGTGTAAGATCCAGCAGAACAAGACATCGTTAAACACTGTCTGTGCTCATTTCCTGATCGCAATCTGGGGAGAAAGAGCATCCAGCGATGTGCTACCCGTCCCCAGAGGGTGGGGAGAAAAAATTCCCCTCTCCTGGCACAGGTAAGGCAAAAGTCACAAACATGTGGTTGGCGTGGACACCTCGCAGCCCTACATGGCTTCAGCCGGCGTGGCGTGAGGTGGGTGAGCTCTGCCCAGAGAGAGGGCAACTCCGAGGTGAAGGGGCTCCAAGCCCTGACGCTACATGTCACTTCTTGCGTCTGCCAAAGGTGAGGGCAAAACACTGCCGACAGAGTTGGCAGGTCCATCGGTGGGACCATGGCAAATGACGTGTGGGGTCAGTCCCACCATGATCCACACTGTACAAGCATGCGGACATGCCCTTCTGGGTTTGTTTTTTTTTTTCCAAAACTTTCTGGACCTCAGTGGAAAGCAATAGAGGTCCTGTTGTGATAAGACGAGAGAGAGCAACTGCCAGGAATGAATGGCGAAGGGAAGTCAGGCGACCCTCTTCTCCCTGGCGGGGGTGTGCCTTAGAGCTATGAGTACAGTTGTTTCACTTCCAGGAGGGAAAGAAGTTTATTTGAGTTTATTCTTTGAAGGAAACTCCCTGTCTTCAGCTTGTGCTCTTTTCGAATATAATATTTCTTGGGCTTGATGAACTTTTTTAACAACCCTTCTGACTTTTTTTTTTGCTCACCTACAATTAATTTCTAAATGCTTGGGAATCACTGGGGGATTTCTGAGCCACTCTTTAGAAATAATAATAAATTTCAAAAGCCCTTTGGAGATTTTATTATTTCTCTCCGGTTTTGTTTCTTTCAAGGCAGCCTCCGGCCAGCCTTGCTCCCATTCACAGCGGACTTCTATGGTGCATCAGAAGCTTGGCAAAGCCCAGCACCTCCCCCTTTTCTCCTCTCCTTCCCTTCTTGAAAAGAGGCAGCCCCGGGTTTAAAAGTTGATTTTTAGCTTTGATTGTGCCTATGTGCTATATGAATGCTAAGCAGCCTTTACGATGCATCCTTGTGATGCACCCAGGAAGGCGGACGCGGGCTGCGAGGTCTCCCCGGCTTCCCGTCATTCATCCGGCTTCGGTGCGGTTTGACGTGGGCACGTTTGGTGGCCAAGCCGGCTCTCGGGTGAATGCAGCCCTGTAACGGGCAGGAGCGGAGGGACCGAATGGCCAGTGACACTTGTAAATCTGCCATATTTGGAGCTGTTTTCCACCATGGAGGTATTTTCCCTAAAGCTGGCGTGGGCTGGCAAAGGAGGAGGCTCCAGAGAATTCGGCCTCTTCTCCCCCATCCACGTTTAATCTCCCGAGTTCACCCCATGCTGCATTAACACATCAAACCCCTCAGCTCTTTTAGGACGTCCATCTGACAGCATGGGCAGCATTTTCGTCCCGTTCAGAAAAGGGTTGGAGGTTTTTAGCTCTGGCTTTTTTCCCTTTTTAAAATCAATTCTTTCCTTCTGGATGAGGTGGCAGGTCCTTCCAACACCCATGCAGCTGGGGGTGCTGCTGTGTATTTTCACGGCTTCACAGAAGGCTGGAAGATGCCACGGGGCCAGAGGAAGAGGGCACCTGGGCTCCCTGGAGTATTTTCAGCCTGGCCACCCTCTTTCCATGCTCTGGCTGATAACCAGAGATAAGGGAGGAAGCCGCAGGCGGGAGCTGTGGTCACCTGTGGTTTTTGCACCACGTTCGGGCATGATAAGTTGAACTGGTGCAAAGGGGACCAACTGATAAAAGCCGGCAGGGCGGGCAAGAGGCCGAGTCTTGCTGGAAAAGCCAGGCTGCCATCCAACCCTCGCACCAGCTGTGAGGAAGGTTCACCTGCGTGCCTCCAGCCCTGCTTCTCTTCCCACTGGGATGGGGCTGGAGGGACACCCCACTCCTACTAGTGACTTTCTTTTAGGGGGAAGGAGTAACTTCATTTGCTTTTTATTACTTTTTAATGTTAGAAATTCATATATGTTCTGCCCCAAAGGCAAGACTTTCAAGCCATAGCTGTATGGGTTAAAGCATAAGACGGAGGAAAGAGAAACAGCAGAAAATGCCTCCACTCTCAAATCCAGCAAAGTGCCGGAGTGTGTAATTGAGGGAGTGGGCACGAAGGCAGAGCGCCGAACGTTGGAGGTGGGAGAAGCATCTGAAGCATCAGAGGACATGGGCAAACTACCCAGGAACAGGCATTGACAACCAAACCAGAGGAAACCTCTGTTGAAGTTACAGACCAGCTTTGAGAGCTTGGCGAGGCAGTGAAGGTACCTGCTTTGATGGCTGGAGACAAAAGGAGGGAGAGCATCTTTTGTGGAGATGCCTGTCAGAAAGGGACCTGGGGCTGCTCATGGACAGCTGGCTGAACATGAGCCAGCGGTGTGCCCAGGTGGCCAAGGAGGCCAACAGCATCCTGGCTTGCATCAGGAACAGTGTGGCCAGCAGGAGCAGGGAAGTGATTGTGCCCCTGTACTTAGCACTGGTGAGGCCGCACCTCGAATACCGTGTTCAGTTTTGGGCCCCTCAGTATGAGAAGGATGTTGAGTTCATGGAGCACATCCAAAGAAGGGCAGCAAAGCTGGTGGAAGGTCTGGAGCACAAGTCTTATGAGGAGCGGCTGAGGGAACTGGGGTTGTTTGGTGTGGAGAAAAGGAGGCTCAGAGGAGACCTCATTGCTCTCTACAACTACCTGAAAGGAGGCTGTAGGGAGGTGGGTGTTGGTCTCTTCTCCCAAGTGCCTAGCAATAGGACGAGAGGAAATGGTCTGAAGGTGTTCAAAGAATGTCTAGATGTGACACTTTGGGACATGGTGGGACATGGTGGTGCTAGGTTGATGGTTGGACCTGATTATCTTAGAGGTCTTTTCCAACCTTAATGATTCTATGACACTAGAAGCACTTCTCAGGGGTGTAGATGATGATTTTGTGACCTCTCAGGTGGTCCTGCAGAGAGGTGCGAGGCTCCTGCACGGACAGATGAGACCTTTGGGGAAGTGGGAAGGGAAGTGCCCATCTATTCCTTTCGGGAACGCCCATTTGAATCACCCAGGCCCTTCGGGAAGGGTTTCTGCTGGTCTGTGGGGACCTCTAGCGTGAGATCTGGCTTTGCACAGGTCTTCAGTAGCGTGCGTTTAGGGTTGCAGAAGGAAGGTGGGGTCGAGGGGGCAGTGAAGTTGGGCTGCGTGGTTTTTCTCACGTCCCTTGCTGTGAAACAGGCCCCGGGTGCGCGCATGGTGTGCTTCTAACTCACCGTCGCTCTTGGTCCGGCTTCTGTAGCCGGTTTTACACACAGAGCTGTGCTCCGTACCTTCTTGCAGCCTTTCCAGATTTCACCCACAACTCCACTCGCGGGCCAACCCGTGCCCCTTGGGTGGTCATTCCCCTTGAAAAAAGCAGCTGACGGCACAACTCTCTGTCCTGTAGCACCAGAAGGAATGACGGGTGCTAACAGCTCTGCATTTGGATCCAGTCCCAACCCACCACAGTGTTTTGTAAGGCGCTTTCCCACCTGACCTGCAGTGAGGACTGTGTGGACGTGGTCACCTTGCAGTGGTACTCCTGTCCCCAGGGCATCTGTGCTGCTGCTGATGGTGTCTGGTTCCTGCTCCTGGACACGTGTGGCTGGGCGTCAGCTGCCTCCCCAGCCTGTCTCCCTCTTGCTGTGGTCCTCTCCCCACTGCTCTCCCTCCCTTGCTGTCCATCCGTTGGCCTTTCTCAGGCGGTTTCCAGGTGGTGGCTGAGGTAGGAAGGTCTCTGTGCACGCATGGGTGGATCAGTGTCTCTTGTGGGGCATCAAGCGGCCCCACTGGGGCAGGGACCTATAAGCCATGCAGGACACTTGTTTTTGGAAATGGCTCTGGCAGCTCTCATTGGTGTCTTGGGAGATTGCAACCAAGATGTTTTGCAAGAAGGCTTGCAAGAAAGCTAGTGATGTAGTCAGAAAATCGTGACATGCTTTTTCCTGTGCACATGGCTTTGCGCAACTCACTTTCTCTTGCTTCTCTTTGCTCTGTGAAATGCATCTTCCTTCCTTTTTCACTCCCCTCCTCCATCTTCTTTGTCATTTTCCTGTAGTTACAGTTCCTGGTGTGGGATGATTTTACCTCCCCCCTCCCCATTTCTTTGCTTCTTTGGGTGAGTGCAACTATTTTCCATTTTTTCCATTTCGCCTCTTTTCCACCAGTGTAGCTCCGAAATGAAGGATAATTAAGGCACTCAGTCATTCAGTCTCCCTTTGGCCAGATTGTTCTTGAGGCTTCTTTGCGGTTTACTTTTGGGAAATACGCATCCAGCAGGCAGCTGGTTTTGAAGACCAGAAGTGCACCTGAGTCTTCTCTAGCTGTGGATCCATGGGGTCTTCAGTGCTAGGAGAGGGGAAAGGAGAGTCAAAATGCCCACAGATGGTGAAGGTCTCCAAGCAGGGAGTCATATTTACCTATGGCCATTTTCCTGAATAACATACTAAAAAAGGGATTTTTTTTTCCTCATCTGCAAATAAAAGTTTTAACAGAGTTTCAGTCAAAGGCTATTGCCATGTGGTGTTTTTTAAATGGGGAAGGAAGATTCTTATGCAGATCTGTTTGAGAGTTTTGATGTCTTCTTTAAACAACAGTTTTTTTTTCTAAATAACATTTTCCTAAACTTTTTCCCAAGATAATATTTATGCAGATTTAAAAAAAAATAGTGCCAGTGTTCATGAAGCAAAACTGCATCCCAGGGAAAGTGAAAGCCAGCGTATTTTGATACTGACTCTTGACTGAACATTTTCAACATTTTTTTTAAGGAGCTTTGCTCTGAGCTCTGTGAAAGACTGTTTTTCTCTGCTGGCTGCATGTCAGCGCTGATGGCAGAGCCCGGGCAGAAGGCGGCTGCTCTGAACAGGATTTAATAATTGGGCAGGAGGAGGTGCATCGGCAAGTGGTGGGGACTACACTTCCCGAGAGGCCCTGCTGTGGCCATGCCTCCCTTTGGTGGAAACCCAGGCTTTATCAAGAGCTGGAGGGACCAACTGCCAGCCCTCTCTGGGGACAAGCAGCCATGGGACTGACGTGCAGGATGAGGACCACCAAGTGCCAGCTGCTGGTGACCAGCCTCTGTGTGATGGTGAGCAGGCAAGTTTGGGGGGGATCTCTGCAGAATCAAGGTGAAGCGTTGACTTTCCTGTCTCCGCTCAGAGATGGTCGGGTTTTCCCACATTGTGTTTTTCATGGGTAGAGGGCAAGCAAAGCCAACTGCCTGAGTTATCATTGTTCCTTGGGTGGTTATCACCGGCCACCAGCATCACCCCCACTCTGCTGATAGACTTCGGGTTTCTCAGGGCTGTCACGCCGCTGCGGCTCTTTCACAACCCAGCGGATGCCTCAAAGGAGAAAGGAAAGGTTGCTGCCTGCAGAATGGGTGGTTTTCAGCAAAAAGATACTTGCTCCTGTCTCCCTGGAGCAAAAGAGGGAGGATGGACCTGCTGCAGTCCCACTTATTGCTGGGAGGGCAACCAGCTGCAGGTGGGATCGGTGAGGGTATGAAACTGCAAGGCTTCGCTGGAAGGATATGTGAGAGACTGGTGGATCCACGCCGCAAAGCGAAAGCAGCTCCAGGGATCTTTTTTATCAGCTTTTGAAGCAAATTCAAGTGGAACTCGAACTCCTTGACATCTGCTGTTAGAGCTGGTGGGAAACAGGGGAAACTGGGGAACGCTTCTGCTGGATGTTGTCAAGTTGTAAAACTTGCAAGAAGGTTGGTGGCTTGGAAAAGGTGTAATTAAAAGGCGATGCCTTATTTTGGGCCACACGTGAAATTTATAGTCTGCCCAAATTTCAACATTTCAGGACCTCTGGCTGTAGCAGCTGTACGTTGTTCTCTCTTTCAAATAGCAAAATATGTCATTTGGAGAAAATCAAAGGAGAATTGGTACCAAAGGTGTTTAGAGGAGATGCTAAGGCACAGGCGCCGTGGGCGGCAAGAATCACATTATTGCAGTTGGGAGGATTTTAGCCTGGTGTTTCTCAGAAATCTGGGCTAACCAGTGTTGCACTTAGCATTTTGCTGGGCGTGGATCGAGATACGCAGTAATGTGCAGTACGAAGGATCAGTAGGTGCCACAAATTAGGTTGTTTATAGGCAGAAAATGCTGCAGGTTGTGTGTATTTCATCTCTAAAACTATAACTCTCCAGGAATAGCTATGAGTCTGCTGTGGAAGAACATGTCATGTAGTGGGGATTATGTTGACGCTGGGCTGTCACATTGGACACAGGGATAGCTGCCTTGTGTTTCCATATTGTAAAGGCACAAAATGCTGAAACCTCTTCCTGGGTCCTAGGAGTGGCCTTGCATCTTGTGTTTTCCAGGTTCATTAGCCTTGGCGCTGTTTTTAATTGTCCCGCTGTTGGTGCCTCTGCCCCAGCTCTGCCACTGGTCCTGGGGCAGGGAGCCCTGTTTTAGAGCCAGGTGCCCTCAGAAAAGTTCCCTCTCCATCACCTGGGCTTGCTCTGGGCAGCACAGAGGGTAACGTGCCAGTCGTCACCCCGTGCCGTAGGCATACCCGTGCTCTCAGGGATGGGACGAAAATGCGGGCAGCCCGGCGGCGTGTTGCACAGACAGAAACCACCACGTATTACATAGACTAGTACAGGACTCGGCTCTTTGCACTCTGGAATAGGAAATACAGCCAACAGCAGGCAATGGGACTAGCATTGCAAAGAGCGAAGCGGAGACCTCCATCCCTGCCCAAAACCACTCTTGAAGCTGGCAGCCCTCGTAACGGCACATGTGTACTCTGCAGAGCCAGGTGGGACTGCACGGGTGTGCTGCAAGAGCATCAGTCCTCTGGGTTGTTGTCACATGGTGGGAATTTCATCCATGGACACAGGCCAAGAGACTGTGGGCTGCGTGGTGTCACATGTGCTCATTATGCAAGAGACAAAAAGAGCTTTGGTATGTCCCTGCTGCTTGCAGGGGAGTTGGACTAGGTGACCTTTAAAGGTCCCTTCCAACCCAAACCATTCTATGATTTTGTGTTTAAGTGCCTGAGGTTTGTCCTTTTATGTGCTTTTGGGGTACCTGCAGTGGTCTTTGGATAAGCAGGCTGTCTGCATCTGTGTGGGGCTCAGGAGTACCCAGATACACCTCAAAGCTTTGTGTGTGCTCAGCAGGAGCTGCTGCCTTGTCAATCCCGTCTGAAAAAAAAACCCCTTCTTTTCCAGCTGCTGGGGTTGTCCATTGCAACGCTGAGCACAGTCACCCACTATGGGCTCCATTTCACCCTCATCAGCAACATCTCCCTGGAGAGCAACTCCTACAGGGCCATCCACCATGCAGGTACGTTGTGGCCGCATCCCAGTCAGACCTTTGGTGAACCCAGGGTCTGCAAAATCCCCTAGAGCAGTCAAAGGAAATGCAGAGGCATGGCAGGAAGAGGAGAATGCACAAGGGCTTGTGCAGTCCCACGGACGCTTTTTTTCTGTTTCAGACCCGCACGCCTGGCACTGAAGGGTGCTGTGGAAGTGCAGCGTGCTCAGGTGCTGCTGTGCTCACTTCTGCCCCTCTGTTCACTGTCTCCCCATCCTCCTCCTGTGCCGCAGTGAGAGCTCAAGGGGAGCTCAGCCATAGGTGCACCCAAAGGTGCAGTGGGGCTGCAAGAGCTCAGGGAGTGTGGGGAGAGGGACTGTAACAGCAGTTGAAGCAGAGCATAGAAAATTGAGGCTGGGAGGAGAAATGCATGGTTTTGGAGGAAATGTTGGGTTTTTTCCCCCTACACAAGGGAGAACGATAAACTGAGTCTCCAGGACAAGGCTAGAGCAGCCCAGATACTCAAATATTCTGCTGCACTTGCATCTGCTGCTTCTCCCAAGCTATACTCTGGGCTTAAACATGCTCATGCCCTCTCTAGATCCTGGTTCTCAATTTCAGTTTAACAAGGCAGGTGGAAAAACTGTGTTAGTCCAAAGCTAAGGTCCAGCCCTCCCCCTTTCCCACACACTCTGGAGGGGTTATCTAAACTGACACGTAGTCCAGACTGGCAGGCTCTCCCTTCCCAGCCACCCCTCTCCAGCGATGCTTCCGCTTGGTTCGCTCGCACACGTTAGGGCTTTGCAGGCTTAGCCTAAGCGAGCAGCCCCAGAGCCCTGCCCCACGGCACCGGCTCTGACCCTGCCTCAGCCAGGAGGAAACCGGAGGGCGAGTGTTTTGGCAGATTAGCAGGGCACAGAGTCCTGATAGGGGCCGTGGGACAGCTGCTGCGCATCAGCACCCCCGCTTTGCGGGGGGATCCTTATCGGAGCGCTGAAGTAATTGACAGCTTGTGGTCTGTCGGACGGACTGACAGCCTTTTAAGGGTGCTCTGCTCGGCTGGAGCTGTGGGAACTGCTCAGAGGTTTACAGCCTTGCCAGAGAAGCAAAATGTACGCAGAGAGGGGGTATTGAATAAATGATAAAACAATTCCTGTTCTGCAACTTGGTCCTCTGGGACCAGCTCCCCAAAATGCACTTTTTAGCCCCTCTCGGGGTGAAAGCATCAGACCAGGACTCTGTTAGCCCTAAAGTCTCAGTGCCTAACTGCAGCTCCTATCTCCCTCTTCCTTCCAGCTTTCTACTTCGGGATCTGCCTCAGCATGACCCTGATCCTCGCAGCCCTGCTGAGCTCGGCCGCCTTGGTGCGGGAATCACAGTGCCTCACCTCCATGGTGCGTATCGGGAGGGACTGCCTGGGAGGGCCATTTCGTAACCTTGGGCTGATACCCCTTAAAATGTGGTGCTGGGGGCTGCTTTGCCTTGTGCCGGGGACTACACACACCTGGTGAAGGACCTCCTGTTGCTCCACCCCGTGCTGCAAGGGGACATTTTTGTAAAAGGCGTGACCCTAGAGATCTGCTCCAGCCAAGGACCGCATCCTTCTCTGCCTTGTTTCTTCTGCCAAGGGGCTGTGTACGCAGCTTTCAGAGTGGGGTCTAAGGGCAGTGCTTATCTACCAAAGCAATTGCAGTGATAAAGATTTCCAGTGTATTTTTTTTCTCACCGAGCCAACATGTAGTTTGTGTAGGGAAACTTTAGCAGTGCAATTTTGAGTCCCATGTTGTTCCTCTGACTTGTGACAGCAAAGTTAGCTCCCCCTCCTTCCCCTCTCGACACAAACATTCACAACAGTGGTGGTGCAGGGCGTACAAAGCGTACAAAGCAGCAGGCACAGGGCCTTTGGGCTGGACCCCCACCTTCAGCCTGCACGGAGAAGGTGGAGGGGGACCACAAGAGCTGAAATGTCACCATTCTCTCCGCCATCCACGGTGAAGTGCCTGTTTTGGCCCAGACCACGGCAGGTTTAGTAAGCTGGACAGTAAGCTCAGCTCCATTTAAAAGCATGACCTGCACACAGGGCTTAGTTTGCACGGAGAAGCTTCCACACTCGGGGCTGGAGCGGGATGAGTGGAAAAGCACCGCTCACTGCGTGTTTGCCTGCGTTGTGTGAAGGGCAGGAGCTCACAGGTAGGTTGCTGTGCATGAAGCCATGCTTAATATAAGATAATGGCATTGCCGTCATACATAAATTAGCTTTCCAGAGATTTATCTGGTCTATGTAATTGGAGAAAACTATATTGACGGTGGAAATGGGAAGCGGACACCTTCAGAACTTAGTGCAAAGCGTCTCCTGAGGTTAATGTTTTCCCCTTCTCAATGCGCACCCTTGTCTGAGATGTTCAAAGGGGCCCGGGTGACAAAGCTCCCACGAATACCCCTCGTTTCGGGTCTCAGATGGCACCACTGCGGTGAAGACACGCTCCCACCTCTTTGCGGGAAGAGGAGGGCGGTCGGAGGGTGCTTTCCCCGCAGCTGCGGCTACGAGGCGCCCACCCCACGCTGCCCGCAACGGGGGCTAACGGCGTGCGCCTGGGCTGCCCTCCAGCTCCGTTTCCACCGCCTCCGGCAGCCGGAGGGGCCCGCGGGGTCTAGGAGGGGGCAGGGGGGAGAGGGCGGCCCCCCACCCCAGCCCTGGACCGGCCCCCCAGCTGCGCC
>WHYT01017616.1:462828-494604 GCA_009806455.1 Tetrax tetrax
CCCCGCCCCCTCGTTTGGGGGCCGTTTAATTCACCCCGAAATGAGAGAGGGGCGGCAGCGGGGTATTCCTGGCTGGCGCTCGTGGCTGTATGGGAAGCCGAGCCGCGCTATAGGGATAGGCATAGCTAATCCACCGCAGTGGCCCTGGGGAAAAGCGGGCAGGGTGCCAACGGGCCTGGAGGAGCATTGGCCCCTCACCCACCTGCTGGGTGGATCTCATCTCCTTCTTGTGCCTCGCTTTACCTACCGAGTTTTTTTTTCCTTATCTATTTAAATTATAAGTGCTCACCTTGCCTGGCTATCTAGAGGTTTGTGTGTGTACAGAGGAGGGACCTCGGTCTTTGTAGGCCTTACTGGTGCTGTCCTAATAATGATAATGGGTGCTTATAAACCAGAACAGGTCAAATCATTAAAGCATGCGTAGATGCATAGAATAGTTTGGGTTGGAAGGGACCTTTAAAGGCCATCTAGTCCAACCCCTCTGCAAGGAGCAGGGATATCTTCAACCAGATCAGGTTGCTCAGAGCAATGAATGTTTCCAGGGATGGGGCATCCACCACCTCTCTAGGCAACCTGTTCCAGCATTCCACCACCCTTATGGTGAAAAATTTCTTCCTTATATCCAGTCTGAATCTACCTCCCTCTATTTTAAAGCCATTACCCCTCATCCTATCACAACAGGCCCTGCTAAAGAGTTTCTCCCCATCTTTCCTGTAGGCCCCTTTTCATTACTGGAAGGCTGCTATAAGGTCTCCCTGGAGCCTTCTTTTCTCCAGGTGGAACAGCCCCAGCTCTCTCAGCCTGTCCTCATAGGAGAGGTGCTCCAGCCCTCTGATCATCATAGCTTAGGAGCTCATCTTGCAGCTGCATTAGGCTCATCAGACCATATAGACGCCACTGTGCATCCACTGATGCTTGCGAGGAAGCTGGTTTCTAGAGATTAACTGAGAACTTAAGGATAAAAAAATGTTCTAAAATCCTGGACTATTATCCCCAAAGCTCCCCTTAAACAGGGAGAGTAGTGACAGGTTTATTGACTGTCCTCTAGTTCTGGCAAACTGCTTTTTGATGATCTGTGGCCCACCATGCATTCAGTCCTGAATGTAAACATCCTGAGCTCTCAGGGGCCCTGAAGGCCGTGTCACTTATGGAAGGGGAGGAGAAGGAAGGAAAACTGCAATTTTGCTAGTACTGCTTTTACAAAGGAAAGACTCTGGCTCCAGTGGATTTTAAGGCACCGTGTGCTGCTATCTGGTCAGATGGAGAGAAGTGAGGGAAAAAAAGCATGGAGCAACACGCCAACCAGAATAGCCCAGCTGAAATTCTTACACCTGAACCTTCCAGCCTAAAAAACACTTGTCTAGAGCAAAATTTGTATTCAGGATGGAGCAGCTGTTTCAAGCACCAGTTCCAAACAATTTCTATGGTAAAAAAGCCTCAATGACTGCCCAGTATAACCCATTTTTTTCACTGAAAGCAATGTGCCAGTAGGGCCAGCACACAGTACAGGCTGTTTGCCTTACTGTTCCCAAGTGTATCATTGTAGGCAAGCGTGTAGAGAGTCCTTAATAACACATCCGTGCACTTCAGCATCCTGCTTTTGCCATGAATCTGTCTCCCGTGCTCTCTCTCGTGGTGCAGCACTCCTGCGCGAGGCATCTGTGCTCCATGGGGAGCTGGTGTGGGCAGAGCCGATGTGCTCAGCTGGAGCCAAGGACGGGTTCCTGCTTCGGACTGAGACCACTGGGTCATGTTTGCTTTGTGGAGAAGCAAAGACGTTGTGTGCTTTTTAGATGAACCGGGTCAGAAAGGGAGGGATGCAACCTGGATGTGTTTGACAGAGCTGCCAAACTCAGTTTGAGCTAGAGGATCCCTCCCCCATCCGAAGTGGACCCCCTTAAATGGAGGGGAAGCGTCAGAAAGGTGATTTAAAAGATACAACCACCAACAGACAAGATGCTGTTTCTGCAGATTCTGCCAAATGTCTCGAAGACAAATTGTTCCTTGAAGCAAGGATGGAAACAAGGTCATTCATAAAAGAGTAATTGGTGTCTAGCTGGTGACAGCCCTCCGTGATGCAAAGGAAGCAGGCAGCAGCCCGCAGGCAGCTCCAGGGAGCTCCAAGGGTCTGGGAGATGTTGAACCAGTCTCGACCCTTCCGCATTTTGTATGCAAACTACGTGTTGCCTTTTTCTTTTTTCCTCCAAATGTCTTCTAATGTAATTAGAAAGTTGCTCTTCCAAAAGCCTTTCGGCTGGGAAAGGAAAAAGCAGCCTATAATTCATTTATAAGATGTTCTCGGAGCCGTGTAATTGCCCTGCACCAGCTGGATGGAGAGGAAGCTTCCCGAGGGGCCACGTCTTGGTATTCCCAGAGAAGCCAGACAGAAATAAAGGGAGAGCCCATGCTGGAAGTGAAGAACTGAGGTGTGGGATAGAGCCAAGGAAGGGAAGAGGAGGAGGAGAATTTTAATCTGCTGGGGTTTGTGGCCCCAGAGAGATGTTGTAAGTGCTGGAGCTGGTGGAGGAAGGAAGGGAGAGCATGGGGGGAGAAATTTGGGTGGTGCCACTGGCATGCTGTTGTTCTTACTCTCCAGGTTCACGGTGGATCCTCTCGATTAAACCCCTGCTGGAATGATGCGCAGAAGAGCTATCAGCTTTCTGACAGTGCTGTTTTTAAATCTGCCATAATTTTCTCCTTTTTTCTTGTCTTTGAGCCTGATTTTGGTGAAAACGTTGCCTTTGTTATGCTGTTTTTTGGGGAGGGATGTTGTTGGAGGAGCTGCAAAATGCAGGGTCCAGTCCTAGAGAGGAGCAACCTGAAACGCCTGTGTAACCTCACCTCCTCCCCTCTCCAATTTGTGCTATACCTGCAGGGGTTGAACTGCCCACCTCAGCCAGGTTTGGGCTTGGTCATGCCGTGCTTTGGTCTGTGGCATCTCGCCCTGTGTGCTCTTCCCCATCTTCGTTACCTGTGTCCCCCTTGTCACGTCAGCGTTTGATCAAACTTTCCTCTCCTTTAGAGTTCCATTTCTGCCGTTATCCCACTTCAGGTCCTGGCAAGGCAGAGAGTGATCTCACCACCTATATGGCTAGGCAGCTGCCCAAAAAATAAAAGGAGAAAAGAGACTGGACATACATAATTTAAGATTTTTCATAAGAGCTGTAGCAGGGTTTTCCCTCAGCAGAGAAACACAGCAGGCAGCAGATGGACAAGAACCAGCAAAAGGTAGTTTATTGGCATGTTCACGTTCATTTCCAGGATTTGAAGTAACACATTTTCCTTTCATGCTGCATATGGAGGAGTTTGGGTCTTTTTTTTTTTTTCCACCATACTGTTTAAGAAAAAAAGTTTTTTGGTGAAGCAGAATTGGTGGCAGCAATGCTCTTCTTCCTTTCCTTGATCTTGAATTTGATAAACTTTCATGAAAGATTTAATCTTTTAAAAGATATTTCAGCTATATCATACCATTAAAACACTGGTAGAAAAAAAATTAGAAACCAAAATAAGCTGCAGTCAGTTAGATTATTTTCCCCTGCTGCATAAATTTGTGTTGGAAAAAGGACAGTTTCATGGAAAAACTTGTAAGGGCAATAATTTTCAACAGGTACTTATTCATCATCTTTTGCCATTCCAAGACTAAGCTGTGGATTCATATTTGATGAGCCCGTTTGGTCTTCAAATGCTTTACAGGCACTTTTTTTATTCCTTTAAAAATTTTTTTTTGAATGTGAACAGCATCCTTTGGTCCAGCTGTCACAACAGCAAGCACTGTTTACATCAGGGTTTGTTTTTTTTTTTTATCAGATTTGTTCAAATAAAGAGACAATGCGTGTATCTCCCAGCCCTGCAAGCCTAGGGAAGGACAGAAAACTCAAGTCACCTCCCGCGTCGTTGCGTTATTGTTTAGACACTTCAGGGTCAGTTGCTGGCCTTGATTATATTTCTGTCATCCTTTTGTCTAGCTAAGATGGCGCTGATTTAAGGAAGCCGGCTTGGCTGTGCAGCAGCCACCTTGCTAACAGAATAAAGTCCAGCTCCTTTTCCAAAGCAGGTTGCTCTCCATCCTGGTTACTCGCTTCTTTATGGACTATTTGTGTGGCTTTTCCCCTCTTTGAAACTGATAGCCGTGTTTTAAATGTGAGGGATTGAATCCCATGAGTAAGGAGATGCTATTCTGGGGCACGGCCCTGCTTTTTTAATTTTCTTTTTTTCCAAAGGGGAATTTGGGCAGAATAGGTTAACCACTCCGCAGAAAGCCAGGTGCTTGTTTAGTCAAGCCCTTCAAATGGCCACAGTGTAATTAGAGGGCTCCTGATTGAGAATCACATTACTATCCGTCTAATTTCCTTTAAGTAACAAGCATTATGAGCGATATTAAAAGAAGGTGATGTTTAGCTCTAACTTTAACTAAACTTGCTCAAGCGAGCGTATTAAATACATCCCAACAGTGTTTTCAAATAGGTATTTTTCTTCCCATGCTGTAACTGATGGTATTTTTCCTCTTTATCCTCAGGGATTTTTCTGTTTTGCTCTGGCCTTCTGCGGACTGATCGCAGCTGTCTGCTGGAGATACACGCACAGCACGGAGGTAAGCGTTGGCTGGTGGGAAATACCACCAGCACCTCATCAGATAGAGATTTTTTTTTTTCTGTAGAAACTGTTTCTCCCATAAAAGGGACATCTGGTGGTAATTAAGCCATGCCGAGGTCTATCAGATGTGTGCTCTGTCACATCCATCCTTTGCAAGAACGGAGCCGCCTTCATCAGCTGTCTCTCCAATGGGGTCATCTGAAGGGAGAAGCCATGGAAACCCCCACGCAGGGCAAACGCTTTGTCTTGAAGGCAAAACAAAACACAAATCTTGTTTTAAATAGCTCTGGGATTTTTTGGCAGGGGATGTTTGGGTTTGGTTTGGTTTATTTTAAATGAGATGCTTGACTTTTCAAAACTCATTTCCAGCCAGCTCTAGTTCCTACTAACATTGATTGGGAGCCTCTATTCAAAGGCGGTGGCAGGTTGTGACTGGTCAGGTTGCCTGTGGCAATGGGCAGGAGAAACACCCAGGAGATGCGTTTATCAACCAGCAGCAGCGGTGTGGTAAAAACACTAGCGTGAAAAATGGTGGTTTGGGTTGTTGTCATGCTGGACCAGATAAAGACAGTTGTATGTGGTCAAATCTGCAAGAAAGTTGGGGTTTGAATTGTTAACCCAGAGCTTGCTGGGGCTGTGGTAGATGGATGGTGTTGGAGAGGCAAGGTGCTGGGGAAGTTGAGGCAAGGTGTGCAGGGTTGCTAAGAGACAGCCCTGCACAGCGCCGCATGTACCCTTACCCGGGGCTGGGATGCCCCTGGGGCTGGAATAGCAGGCTACTGGGGAAAGCAGATTACGAAAAAGCTGTGTTAGTTAAGCAGAAACGGCACCAGAAAGTGTGTCTGGTTGGTCTCGTGAAATTGCATGATCCAAATAGACTCTTTTGTTATACTTTTTAATCCACAAACATGGAGTAGGGTGCAAAAGGCCTGCAAGAAAAAGTTGCCTATTGGGTTTGCACAGGAATGTGCCATTCAGAAAAATATTTTGCTGAAAATATTTAAAGGAGAATTACTTTCTCTGTATATCTCTTAATCACTACATCTGTTTTTACTTCAAATTATTTTCCTGGGTTTTTTTTGCTTTAAGTGCCCTGCCCATGGACCCATGTGTTATGGTTAGCTCTAGTAGTTGGTTGGGTTTCTTTAAGCAAAACAGTTTTTGCTAGGCAAAATGAGGGGTTTTTTGTAAGATGCTTACTTTCTGGGTAAAGTAAACCAGCAGTGTTTCTGAAAACAGAAAAATTAAAATACCATTAGAGATCATCTTGGGTTTTTCTGCTTTCTAAAATGCAAAGAGGATCAGGGAATATAAATGATGAAAGATTTAACGAGGGTGTCACTTACAAAACATGGAAATTCAGTTTCGCTTGAAAGGAAACCTGTCTCACCAGTGAGAAAAATGCAGATGTGAGAGAGAAGTGCAAATGAGAGAGAAATGCAGATGTGACTGCCCCGCCAGCACAGAAAGACAGGTAGTGCAGTGGCACGAAAAACCAAATGGAGCAGAGGGAAGACTCCTGAAGTCTCATTGTAGAGCCATTTGTTTGTCTGACTTTCTCAAAGTAAAGAGTAAAATTAAAGCAGGTGTCCTCCTCCAGCCTAGTGCGTGTCGGTACTGCCAGGAATAGTTCATTACAGTAATATGTGGGAAAAATCAAACTCAGCCAAATCAACGAGTGTTTTGTAAGCCTGATGGGATGTACACAGCTACTAAGAATGGAAGAAAATTTGGGGATGTAAAACTGAATATGGATGAATATGCCCATTACACGTGCCTGGATCAGTGCCTCTGAGAGCACTGTGGGGCTACTGCTCCTGCGTTCATGGCTAAAACAAAAATTTGCATTTTTCCCATGCAAAATACTTTGACCTTCCAGTGAAAAGGCAGACAGAAAATCAGTCTGTTCTGTTTGGAAATGCCAGATGGGAGCTGGCATCAGTAGATCCTGTCCTCTCCCTCCCCGCAGGCGAGGTGCCGCAGGCAGGCAGCACTGAAAGCAGAGCCCTCCCCTCCCTCTGCAAGCCAGGCAACGGGAGGTCCTTCCTGCACCAAACCACATCAGGTGCTCTCAGTGGTTTACTCCTCTTGAGAAAAAAATAAAAAAATCCCTAAATTTCCTTCATAAAGCAGACCCCCCTTACAGAAAATCTTCTAAAATGGAAAAGCCCAATTTTCCCTTGAAAAATTGTTTTGATGTTTTCTTCAAGAGGCAGTAGATAGAAATGTCGTTTGAACGTGATGAAAGCAAGATGCCCTTTTTGTCTTTGTGACTCCTTTGGAGCACTGGTTTTACAGCACCTCTTACAGAGAAGCTACACAGGACAGGATAAAAAGAGGAGTTATTTGTCAATATTCGATATCCTCAGACATGGGCACTGTTAACAAAATGTGAATCTTCTCATTTCCCGTTCTTTTCTGGTTTTGTGACCTTCTGTAGCTCCTGAACGAATTCTTTCAGACAGATGTCATGTGTTTAAATTTCAAGTTACCTGCTTCCCAGTCAGACTCAATGCCACCTGTCTTTATTCTTAAAAATAATACCAGCCATGCAAAAATTATGAATCGGAGGTTTATCATATTTTACCCTAAAAGGCTGATCCCTCTGTTCAGCATTGTAATTATTCCTGCTCTATTGACCCATCCACGTGGCCAAGGAGTGGGTTTTGTGAGGTCCAGGCCTCCTCCACACTGTCTTCTCCAGCTGCTTTGCATCCATCTGTACTTTTAGTGAGAAACTGATACACTGCTCATTCCCAAAGTGTATTTGCTTGGTAGGTTCTGCAAAGAAAACAGTGAACAAAAGGGTGAAGAACAAATAAGTCAGAGTAACATCCCAGATCCTCTCCCTGACTTGCCAGCATGTATAGTGCAGCCTTTCTGTGAGGGTCTGCCCCCAGTTTACCAAGAAACACTTTGCCACTTAGATAAGAGAAAAGGTGCTGCTATCACTTGCAGAGGTGTGGAAACTTCTCTGGCCAGGTCAGCTGCTCAGAGGAAAATCTGAAATGAAAATATTTGTAATCTGGAGGTTGTTGAAGGACCTTTTCTCCTACTAGCTGTAGGGCTGAGCCGTTCATGTTTCAGTATTTTCTAGCTTGACTTGTTCCTGAGCCCCATCCTCACCAGCTGCACCCAACACCCCTCCTTCACCACTGTCCCATCACGCTCTCAAGCCCACGGCTCCAGAAACACCCCAACCCAGCCTCCGAGCCCCTGTGAAACTCTAGTGTGCTTTTCTGCCTGACCCAGATCCCTTGAGAGAACTGATCCCTTTCAACATCCGACCTAGTGCAGACAAGGGTCTCCACAAGCATGAGGAGCACGTTTGGTTGCCCTCCCTATAGGCCATCCGGCCAAAATGTGGTCTCAGTGGGAAATGTGTTCTTGGTAGGAAACTGTCACAAACCTGTCTGAGAATCAACACTGGTGGTTCAATCACAGCAAATGAGAGAACGATGTATGAGAGGGCAGGGAGGATGACCTCCACACAAGCACCTTTGATGCAACAAAGGTAACCATGGAAATGATGCGATTTTCAGCTGGTTTTCAGCCACGTTAGGAAGTCCTGATTGCTGAAGCCAAAGAGTTGAGTCTTGTTTTCCAAAGTTATTTTTTATGGCAGCTCCTTTTACCACAAACCGCTGCCTGTTTAGGTGAGGTCTTTTAGTCATTCCCAGCGTAGCCCAATGCAGCTGGGACCTGGGATGCAGGGAAGGACTCAGGAGAGACTTACACCACATCTGGCATAGCTGGCAGGGAAGGCTGCTACTGCTTCCTCCTCCTCCTCCTCCTCCTCCTCCCCAGCTTTCCTTCTCTCGTCACCCATTAACTGCTTCTTTAAAAACCTACCTGCAGAGACTGGAGGAAAGGGCAGCCTTGCAGCTGCAATATAAAAGACTTCTAGTCTCATAATTTTCAAATGGTCTCTCAGGTCACTGGGTGATTTCAAAAGGAGGTTTCACCACTGGCATTTGGCTCCACATGCATAGAAGAGCATTAGTCTCTTGAGTTGCACTGCATGCACTTGGAGAATAAACGTGAGGATTTAGCTTTTTATGGGACGGGGAACACAAACCACCCAGGCACACGCTGGTTCTCCTGCAGTCCTGCTCTGCTTGAAACTTTCTTCAGAGGAACCTGTTTGCTCATACTGGGAAGCAGAAAGAGTCTTCTACGCTTTGTTAGTGCGCAAGGTGGTATCTTTTGAGGCAGTGATTTTCTAACATGGCCTGGGGTGCGAAGCTGGGAGGAACAGTTGCAGCTGCTAGATAGCAAGCATGGCTACACCTGGGGCCCATTATTTAAAAGAGCAGCTTCCCTGCTCCCTTCCCTGCACATGGGATCAGCACTGGTCTTCTCCTGCCTGTGGTTCTTCCTCCTCACCAATACCTTTGCAACCACCAGACACAGTGTTTCCTGGGTCCCTGAGAGGCAAATCCCATCTTCGCGCACTCAAAACCAGTGCGTGCCCGTGCCTTGCTCGTTTCTGCAGGTATGTGAGAAGTGACCCAGCACTGACCGGGTCATTTCTGAAGTGGGGTTGTAGAGGTCCTTCCAGTGGCAAACCCACTCTGTGTTTTTTCTGGGTTGTGTTTGTTTCCATCACTCGCATGAGTGGTGCGTGTTTTGGGGCAAACTCTTCCAGGGTCTGCTCTGCCTCATCTGAAGGCAATGCGTAAAGGCAAGCTTAAGGCCTAGGGGGTTTTAACGGGACTTAAATACAAGCTGAAGGTGTATACAGGTGTTTTTGGAAACTCATGGGAGGTCTTCCAAGAGCAGTTTCAAAAAGCAGTGATTTGACCACCAAAACACTGTGAATAATCTCACGTCCCCCTTGCTTTCGATGTTATTGTGCAAGGCACAATCACTTTAAAGTAAACACCAAGCTTTTCTGGGTCTCTGAAGTCTATGGAAAAACAAAAAACAAAACAAAAAAAAAAAACCACAAGGGGGAAAACCTCTCCCACTTCATTAGTGTTTATAAATATTGTGGCTCTTTCCTAGAGTTTATGTTCCCATCACGCAGTAATGGCTGGCTTCCCCTAGCGAGACTCTGCTGTCCTTTGTCTGAAGTGCCACACAGGCATTCACACTCACGGGTTTTATAATTTATCATTGCCCTGACGCTGAACCCGCACAGCTTCATTTCTGCCACTTTCCGTGGCAGACTGTTAGCTGGAGCCCCCATCCCCAGCAGTGTCAGCGATGGTACCCGAGGCCACTCAGATGGCCACTGTCACTGTGACACATCCAGCCTTCCCGCTGCTGTAGGATGCTCACAGTGACAGGGCAGCCACCACCAGCTCAGAGGTGGCAGTGCTGCCCTGGTCTAGCTCTACTGCTGATACAACCTTTTTTTTAAGCTAAAACTGTTTTCACTGTTTTTCAATACTTTCTGTTGGGAAGCAGTCTTGCCGGGCAGTGGTTTCAACAGCTGTGGGTGAGAGAGGGAGGATGACTGAAATAATTTGACCACGATGTTGGGAGCTTCATAAATTGCTGGGTCGTGTGTTTGAATGATGGGAGCAAAAAGGATTGGTGTGGGCCTTTGGCAGCAGCATGTTGGATTTACAATCTGTTATAAAATGGACTGAAATACTTAGTTTGTTTAAAAAACCAACCAGATGAAAGGTTTTTAAAAAAAAAAAAGCCCCAAACCCCAAGAGGACCTTGATACACAGAGGTTGGTGTTAATCACAAGAGATGCAGCCCCAGATCTGGAGGATTTAGGAAAAAAAAACTTACTGGTGTTGATTACCTGCTTGCCTGAGTTTTCTGTGCTTCCCAGTAAAGCATCTGGTGCTCTGCCGCAGTCACAAAGCGATGCTCCTGGCTGCCTTCGCGTAGCACAGGGGTGGCCTCGCGGGTTTAGGGCTCGGTTGAGGAGGGGGCTGCAGTGTCCCCATGCCCGCTGGCGGAGGGGACTGTGTAGCACCCATACGTCTTAGATTTTTGCTGCTGTTTTGGGGCGTGGAGATGGGAAACAATGAGGAGGTAAGCAGTGTAACAGCTTAGCACTTTCTCCTATTTTAAATGTTTTGCACAAGGGCCTGATGGAAGCACTAGGATCGGGGAGAAACAGCTTTGTAAGGCTTTGTTTTGTGATTATTTTCGTTCTCTTTCATTCTATGTATTCACTCAGTAATGGGCCAAGAGATGGTCAGGGGTTGTCTAGTCCTCTTCCAATATCAGAAAGTGGGGGGAAGTGCATCAGTTATTAAAAAAAAAAAAAAAAGTGTATGAGTATGTTTGTGTATATAATATATTCATTAAAGGGAAATATATATATATTCATTAAAGGAAAAAGTGAAAGCCATTTAGCTAAAAGCCTCATCTGGATTTCATTCTTCTTGCATCACTAGTCCCTAGTGACCACCAGCAGTCAGAGAGGGAGCATCACCTTCTTGTCTTGTGCAATTTTCCGCGGGTGGCCTCAAAGACCACTTCGGTTTGCAGCACTGGCTGGATTTCTGCAGCTGGGGTTGACTGGCTTCAGGCAGGCTGGAGAAAAGGGGAGCTGACCTGCTATTAAGGAAATACAAAGCTGCAGCAAGTTGTAGTAACTGTTTTGGATATGGCAATGAAGGCTGGGGGGAGCCTCTCTTACCACGTGCTTGGTTTGGGTGGTAAGAGTTGCTCTGCAACCTGGCTAAAGCACCTGGAGCGGTTTCACTCCTCTGTTTCACTGCATTTGCATCATTGCTTTGTCCAAACCCAAGCAGTTGCATCTGCCCCCACTTCCCTTCTGACACACTGTGAACACATGCGTTTCTGCACACCAGGGAGGAAAGGGAACACACAGAGAGTGAAATGCAGAAGTGTTTTTTCTTACTGGAGCAATGAAGGATTTTGAATGGCTTAACCGCTTTATTCCAGTTTCCCATCTCAGCTGGCTAACGTGCAGTTCATAGCTAAGCGAGGGAGTCTGCGGTAGCTGCTGTTGAAAGGATGTTTCTGAGTGGTGCTAGTGAGCACATCCCTCTTGGTGATGCTGAAAGAACGTTAAGTGCTGAGGTTGCAATTTCTTCTGAGACTGCGGCACATGTGCTCATTTTGGTACCTCAAAGGCACAGAGAGCCACAGGAGGAGAGGATCCTCCTTTCTGCTTACCATGCTTGCCTTCCTCCTCTGCCATGTTAAGAGCATTCCTGGTAAGCAGAAAGGAGAGAAGTGGGCTTGTCTTTGAGACAATCCTGACATCTCCTTTCACTGTGTTCTCCTTGAGCTCCAGCTCTTCAGAGAGATTGTTGGCCAACATCTGTTGCAAAGATGGCTTACTGAGTAGGATCTCAGACTGTTCTTGGTACGAGTCAACATCAGTTTTCCAATGCACATTGAAGCAACTAGCTCAGGTTTGCCTAGGCACGGATATTCACTGGTGGCAGAAGCGGCATTCATTGATGCTGCTGGCTTACAAAGGGATCAGGAGCTGAAGGCTGACCTCCTTGTCTGAACTTTCTGCTCCAAATCCAGTTACAGGTAAAAATTATCTCTAATAAGTAACCAAAGTCAAAAATAACAGTTTTCCTTTTGAAAAAGGCAAGACTGAAATTCACTTTAGTTTCTAATAGCCAAGGGCAGGAACATTAATGGCTTAGAGTAAATGCCTTCCTGCAGTCATAAATTGTGCTTCTTGGGGGATAAAGCATTTAGAGGAAGATAAACAATCTCAAAATTCCTTCTTTCTTTTACTTTAAGTGAAAAATGTTACCCTATTGAGTCAGCTGGAGTCAGCCACATCAAATCTCAGTGGTGATTTTCCATTTGTTGTATCCAACAATACATCGATATCATTGCTAAATGAATGTTTCATTAAGGAATGCAGGCAGAAATGGGAGGCAGCAATTATTTGGCTAATTTAGAGCTGGAACGTTTCACCCAGCATCTTCCAGGAAAAGAATGACTGTAAGGTGTGACCTCCCTATCACTTCACCTGGAGGTTTTTTCTTCTGCCAAAGCCCAGCTGATGCTTCATCATCAGCTCTCAGTGTGGTTTTTTTTTTTTTTTTTACTGGCAAGCGTTGCGGGCACAGTCTACTTCCAAGGGAGAGCTTTGTCCAGAAATACTCCTCCAGCAGTGGGTCACAGCATGTTGCTAGGAACAGGAAAATCCACTTGACCATAACAATGCTGATGTGTGGGGGAGGTGTAAGACTTTCCAAAAAGAAGCCCAGACAGACTTTCTCTTCTCCAACTCTATTGGTCCATTATGTGCTAACTAGTGTCTGAGTTAAGCAATGGGGCACAGCTGTGGTTTTCTTAAAGCATGCTATAAACAATATCAGCATAACCACTCAAACGGCATTGCATGAGATAAAGAACCCTGATTATTTTTAATATTTTTTTCCTCTAACACCTGGTATAAGAAATGGAAAAAGAGTGTTATTTTGAAGCAGTGGACTGAAAGCTGCCTGTCAGATAAGTGTGCAATGGGAATCTGTTGAGGATGGCACAGATCAGTACTGCAGTCTAGGTCTTCGCTGTGTTATGTCCTGGATCAAAGGAAAATATAAGGATGAAGTTGCATCTGCTGGGTAAAATAATGATGCAAATAAAGATAGGTCATGAAACCACCTGGCGACTTTGTCTCATGCTTTCAGGTTTCATTTTTTATGTCATTAGGCATGCATCAGTAAGCGTGCCATTTTGGGCTGGATAGATGCTGCCATGCGTGACCGGTGCGTCAGAGCTCAGCTGCAGCTCTGGGTATAAACATAACCCCATCTTAGGCAGAAAAGTTGCTAAGATGATGGTTCATTAGTCCAGTCATTTTTGCTCTTGAATCTCTGCTTGTTAAACCAGTCCTCTCATATGCTCTGTGGCATGACCTCCTGCACAGAAGAAAATAGCCAGTAATAAATACTGAGATTTAGTACTTTATACCCACCTCTGAAATACTTAAATAAGAACGCTCTCTGCAGTGATCTTTGAAAACAGACTGCCACATTGCATCAAGACAGCAATTTTCCCCTTCAAAATGAAATGACCCTGGAAAAATTCAGAAAGATGAAGTGGAGGAACCTACAGTTAATTCACTCTTTAAGAAATGGTTTTGTAGTTTGATATTCCCTTACCAGGACCTGAATAGTGTATTCCGATAATAGCTGCTATAAATGCTGGATATAATTGCTAGATAGAAATACTGAGAATGACTAATCAACAAATTGCACTCTTAGGCTTGCCCAGACACACATTCTAAAAGGAAATTACTGCTATAAAACATTTTACACTTAATCCTTTGTGATTTCAGTTCTTGGAGGCTACTGGACAAAATGAAAATTAAAAAATCAGTAAATAACTGAGAAGCAAGCTCAGAAACAGGCTGCAATTGAAGTCTTCAGTAGTCAGTGTGTACCTGGAGAATCCCCTCATCATCGTCACCATCACTGTAGTCAAGTTGGCTGTGAAATGGCGACTGCTTGCGGTTCCTTCCCTTGTTGTTTCCAACAGTTGGAATAATTTTCTACCACAGTTTTGTTATGGCAATCTTGTTCCTTCAGTTCTTTCCTAGTTGCTCTTTTCCTTCAAACAGCCTTAGTCTCAAGGTTTAATGTCACTGCATGGTACCTAAAGTGATAAGGAAGGTGCAATCATGCACCACTGCATCAGGCAGGACCTCTCCTGGTCAAATTGATCCTCTTGTGGTTTTGTGCAGCTGGCAGGAGTTTGTCAGTCTGGCAGCTGCCAACATCTGGGCAGCTCACCTGCGCTTCTCCCAGGCTGCTTCGGGCAGCATGACCACCTGAGAAGCTGCTGAGGAGGACATCAGCCTCAGTTGGGCCCTGAGGCTTATTATCAGCACAAAATGCTAACAAGCATCGACTTTCCTGCATGGTGAATTGGTTCCGGTGGCATGGTCAGAGCCTGCTGTACTACTGGGAGCCTGCGGTGGTCTTTGCAGATGAAATATCCCTGGGCAAAGTCTCATCTTCCCTTGATTTAAGTTTAATACAGTTGGAAAGTCAGCAGCCAGATTCAGCCCAAAACTCACTGCAGTCAAAGGAGTGTTTTTGCCAGTTGCTGTGAGGCTTTAGGGAATGTGCTGAGGCAAGGCAGAGACCTTTAAAACTACCTGTCCCAGCATTTCCTGGCCCGGAGTTCAGCAGACCTTTAATATTTGACTTCTGGATGGCTTTCAACCATTGGACACTTGCTTGAACCTGGCAACTTGAACCTTATTTATTTATTTATTTATTTTTAAGGTAATGGAAATGTAGGCCTTCCGGAGGGAAGCTCAGCATTCCAAGCCTAATGATTAATATGAAAAGGCAAAAATTGCAAATGCAGCACCATTACCTTACTGTTACCAAGATCCACATGTATGTTGTCACAACACGAAATAGTTTGATTCCTGCATCTTAGACTGGGGTCGATGTGCTCTGGTACACGAGGGTGACAAAATGGGCATCCTCCCTCCTCACCTGTGTGGGACAGCTCAGCATCATGCTCCCTGCTATGGAGGATCTTTTACATGGCTCAGAATATCTGTGCCCTGTCTGTCATCACACATCTCTCATTAAAGCTTGCGCTTTGGACAGCCAGGCGGGGTAGAGCAATATTGCAGTGATGGCTGTAATCACCTTGAATGACCCCGGTCTCATGGATGTTGGGTTTCTTTCCCCTAGAGAATTTTTCCCATAAGACTGAGCTGAAAAGCCTCATTGAGAGATGGCTCTGCTCCTGGAGCACCGATCCCTCCCTGCACGGCCACCTGCTCCCTCTGTCTCACCAATCAATTTTTTTTTTTTTCCCTCCTGAAAGCCAGGTGCTGCCTGCAGGCCCGCTCGGATCAATACTGGTGAGGAAGGGAGGGAAAACAGAAGGGAGAAATAAGGTTTTGACTCTAGAGGCAGAAAGCAATAGTCATATTTTTTTTTCCCTTTGAAACCTGAGCAGAAGTTGGCTGGGATCTGTCAAGCTGCGAGTTCTCACATGTTTGGTAAATATTTGGGGTCTGATTCACCACTGAATCACTCTGCTGGTGTTTCGTCTTTATTTGGAGGAACTCCTCCATCACTCGGATAGCACCAGCCATCTGAGGTCCTCTCACCTTTTTATTTTAGCATCTCACAGTCATGTGTGCCTGTCCTCACAGTCGCCCATCAGGACAGGCAGACAGTGTCATCCCTGCCTGGCAGAGGGACTTGGAGATGCACTGGTCACAGACAGCAGAGTTCTTCTGACCCTAAATCTAAAACTGGCCAGAAGCTCCAGCCATCAGCTGGTGAGACTCTGGCATGATGTCAAAGATGGTATACGTGCAGTATCACAGCCTCTCTCACAGGACTCACCGTGCTGTACATGCCCCTTGGTGCAGCCCCAGCTCCTGCTGCTGCATGGTGATCATTTAACAGCTGCACTGCTTGTCTCGCTATACCTGGAAGACCTTCTGGGGGGAGGTGAGAGGAGCATATTTCCCTCCAGAGATGACTGTGGTCCGTGTTTTCCATGTACAGATCTTTGCTTTCATTGCAGGTGGAAGACAGCATGATGGATGTGTATGATCTTGTGTACGAGGAGGTGAGGAGGAACACCTCCAGCTTCAGGAGGCATGAGCTGACTGCCATCCATGAAGTGGTAAGTTGTCTTTCAGCCTTAGCAGAAAACCTTGCCCTGGGGTATGTTCCCAATGGTTTCAACAGGCTAGGGCTGACACCTGTGCTTTGCCTCATCGATGCTGCAATGCCATTTTCCATCAGGAACAGACTCCTCCAGCCTGTTGTGAAGTCCTGCTCCTCCCTCCCTACTCTTCCTTTCCCAGGTTTGACCAACCAGATTATCAACAGGAGGAAAGGGCCACCTACCTGAGCACCGCTCTGGTGTGAGATCTTCAAAGCTTCTGCACTGTAGCTGATACAGACATGGTCTGTCTCAGCAGGCCCTCTGCCATGCTCCCTGTCTGTGGTACGAGAAAATGGACACGCATTTCTCTGGTGTCCCTGGTCAGGTAGAGAGAGGAAGGGAATTCCATATTACCCAGCAGAAGTATTTGGACTTAGTTGTTTCTATTTACCCTTGAGCCTATGGTTGAGGAGTACCGGAGGCTACATGGTCTTTTGCAATGCTGCTAGCAAGCTCCCCGAAACCACCACCCAGGATGCTGTTGGTGCAGGGTTCTTTGTAGCTCAGAAGGTGGGCAAGGGTGGTTGCCCAAAGCACAGGGGGACACTTGCCTTCAAAGCCACAGGAAATGTGTGAGGATGTCCCCGATGGTGAGAAACTCCTGAGTCCCCGCTGAGTAAAGGAGATGCCGTCTCCTCGTGCAGCAGGGCCTGTTGGGTAGTGAGTTCATGGCATGCAGCAGGGCTGGACGGGAAGGTCGGCTCCACTCGCCTGTTTCCAGGCTTCTCCCATGCAACTCTTTTTATCCTTCTGTGTTTTCTTAAGTTATCGTAACAAGTACTTTCTGAAGCTGCTTCTCAAAACACAGAAAAGGGCAAATGTTTCTCATTGTAACAATGGTGGTGGCCCTCTGAGCCATGACCAGGCGTGGTGGTGCTTCCTCTGCGGGACTAGGGAGCAGCACACCCAGAGTCCCCCTTGGCAGGGAGAACCAGGCACAATACCCAGCTCCATCAGTTGCTTGCTTTAGCCACTTTAACTTCTACTCTTTTTTTTTCTTTTTTTTCTTTCACACTTCTGCTGGAGTACCAAGCTGACCAGATCACCCTGGCTATAGGAAACCAGCTCCACCATGGGTGTTGCTGGGACCACCCTTCCCCCCCCCCACCGCCCTCCCCCCATAACAACCACTGGAAACATGAGTCTGCACATTCCTGGGTTTTCCAGAGCAGCCACTGTGAGAGCTGGTGTGATCATGGAGGGAGGGCTTGGCCCAAGCCCCAGGCAACAGTTCTGGAGGAGCATAGGCCAGTTTGTGGCCAGACCCGCCCACTTCCTCAGAATTTAACCGCATTGCTGCAGTTGTCGGTTGCATACCTACGTGCTTCGCTCCTTGCAGCCCTGGGTGTATAGCCCTGACTGGGGCAGCAGCGAGGACAGGTGGCCCATCACCAATACATCCTGCCACAGCAGCTGGCTGCGAGGGGAGAGCCCTGGCAGGTGGCTGGCAGACCTCTCCCTCTCTTCCAGTTCCTGTGCTGCGGGAAGCACTCTCCATTTGGAGACACGGCTGACATTGAGCACAAGACATGCCCATCCGTCCAGGTGCGCGATGCGGGACAGGTAAGGGAGAAAGGTTTCTTCCACCTCACAGTGGGGTTGTGCCACTGCTTGCTAACTGTTAAAATCTCTCTGGCTAAGTGTTGATGAGAATTGTGACTTTTTCATGGTTTGAGGTTGCTGTGGGTTGGGTTTTGTTGCAGTAGGGAGGAATCTCACTCGGTGGATTAGCAGGCCTCAGACCTGCAGATGTGGTTTCCTTCGCAGCTCTAGGAAGCCTTCAAAATGCTTGTGTTTGCAGCCTGTTGCTTCACTCCAGCTTCCTCCTCATCTCCTGCCTCCACAGAGAGCATGAGATATCAGACATGTGCCTCAGCTCAAAAAGGCCATTTGACTTTTCCAGTTGCCACTAGTTTCTGAGGCTTAAAAAGTGTCCCACTAACAGCAAATGTAGAATTCACTCTAACTCCTTTTTCCCGGGGCCTTAAATAGGTATTAAAATGAGAAACTCATGAAGCAGGATCATGATGCCTAGCAGTAACTTCATCAAGTACGTTTCATTCCTCCTCTTTGCAGTATCTCAGTGAGGCTGATGGATAAGCCACTAGCATTAGACTGCCTCTGCATTGAAGCCACAATGTAGGCTTCATGTTCTCTCAGCAAATCCACTCTATGATTATTTTTCTTCCACGGGAGTAGCCAAATAAGCTGAAGAAGCTAAAGCTGCCAGCATCAATATGCGTGTTGTCCCTAGGAAAAACAAAACTGTGTTGCTACAGCTATACAAAAACATTGTTGTTAGGTGAAGATGTCAAGCGCTAACAGGACGCTGTGATGCGCAGTCATGTGTCTGCCCACGGAGCAGCGTTGCAAAACACTGCCTTCAGGGAACATTGCATCTCGACACAGGGTCAAACTTGGCTCAAAGGGCAGGAAGGGAGGGCAGAGCAAAACCGGGCACCATAGGGTTGGCTCTGTTCCACCCCGTTAATGGTTTGTGTTTCCCTGGGAGGTGGGTGGGAGGATGCATTTTGCAATGTGGGGAACCGCAGTTTGGTAGCTGCCATGCATTCACTCTCTGGCTTTGAGCACTCTTATCTCACGCTGTGAATCATTTCATAAGGGCATGCTCTTGCATTTTTGAAATGTCTCTCTTGGCTAACACCTCCTGGATTTCCATGGGGCTGCTGGCATGCTTGAGGGTAATGCACATTAATGGTTGCGATGCCTTGCAAAACTGAGCTGTTCATTAGTGCCTTTGGGGAGCACGCTTAGCTTACAGTGTGCTATGCTTTTCCATCTTTTCACTTCCCTCTTTCCATTTTCCAGTGGGTGGAAAGACAAAAAGCTTCTGCGTGACCACACGTGTCCCCCACAGTGCGAAACACACCATACCAGGAAAATCATAGGTGTATTGTAGTGATGGAAAACATACTGCAGGTGTTTGTTATCCCAAGTTGCATCAAGCAGCAGGAAAAAAAGGAGAGCTGCCCACGGAGCAGCCCAGATGTGCGACACTATGTCCCCCTCTCTCCTCCCTTTCTATCTGGGGTAGTGACAAGCACTGTTGGGGGGGTGAAGCCCCCCCACCGGGCTGCTGCTGTGCTGCAAGGAATGTCTCTCTCCTCCCCAGGACTGCCTACGAGAGATCCAGGACTTCTTGAGGAAGCACATGGGCTTTGTCTCCACGCTCCTGGGCATCACCATCGGCTTCACGGTAGCTATGTCTGTTCCTTTTCATTTTGGTCCCGAGAGGCAGGCTCCAGCAGGGAAAGCATATCTTAAACTAGCCCCCAGAAGCTAGGATTTTGGATGATTTTGGAGACCAGCAGCAGCGAAAAAAAAGCAATTGTGGACTCCACCGTGGAAATTAGGAAAGGGCCAGGTCCTGTCTTGGCCTGGCTGATGAATGGAGGAGTTTTCCTGCAGGAACAGGCTCGCTGCATGGTTTTTCAGCCCAAACCCAGGCTCGCAGGTAGGAGTAGGTGGCAGTGGAAGCAGGCTGCAGCAGCGTTTGCGTTTCATCCACCCGGGCTTGCCTGCGCGCCCTCTCCTGCCAGCGAGAGGCTGTGTCACCCGGCACAGGGTTTGCAGATTGAGTAGGAAGGCGGCAGCAATTGTGGAACAGGAGATGCAGTGAAAGCTCCGTATTTCCAAAGGAAATTTGCTGCCTCTCCTTGCCCAGCGCTCTCTGGCTGCCTCCCAGCTTGGTCTGGGAAGTCACTTTGTGTGGCTGGAGCTGGAAGGTCCTGAAAGCTACTGAGCACCAGCAGTGGAGCTGGAGAGCTGTGTGGAAAGGGAAGCTCTCATCCCATTTAATGACCCCTGACAAACCCAGTAAGATGCTCTCAGGCAGTGGGTGGGTGAAGCACAGGCTTGTAAGGAGCAGAGCATGTTGCCTGGGCTCCCAGGTGCTGTCTTTGAGGGAATATCTTGCAGAGGAGGGGTAGGATCATCTTCAGAGGATAGGATGGCTTGGGTAGAAAGAGTCTGTACTGAATTTGAGAGTCTCATTTGGGAGAGGACAAAAGAAAAAAGGAAATGCTGCGAGAGGCATGTGTCCTTCAGCAGTGAAGGGGCTCAGTGGCTGCATGGGGACGGTCCCTCTGGAGCTGGAGAGTGCTGCTAATTAAAACAAGCCTGCTCGCATACCCACCTGCTGCTTGGCAGAGGTCTGTCGCTGTAATTACCTCTACATGAGGGCCCTGCATGTGTGGTGAAGCATGCCAGAAAAGAGTACACGCCAGGAGACACGTTTCTTCACTATGAGGGGAGGTTTGATCTGCTGTGATATCTACATACTGCTCCTCAGCTGGGGGGACCTTTCTTGACTTAATGTGTCTTTGGAGATTGTTTTACCACTTGTGTCCACCTTGGCACAACCACAGGTTAAAAGACTCTTCTCCATCTAAATAAAACCCAGAGGAACAAACCCTTTTGCATTTTATATTGCTAGTAGTAAATTAGGAAAACCATCAGGCAATCTATGGAGCTACAAATGTAAAGTCGTGTGAATATCTTCTCAGGTATTGGAGGAATTTCACTGCAACTATATTCAGACAAAAGCGGGAGTGTTTTTATTTTTTATATCTATATCTATATATATATATATTCTTTTCACAGCTTGGTGCTGTGGCCAGATAAGGCGGCTGCCTTTGAAGCGCGTGCTAGAGGAAATCTCACTGCACAGTTGACTCTTGTGATGGCAGGATGCTAAGGAAGCACACAATGAGGGCTATAGCTGCTCTGATGTCACTGTCCCTTGGCCAACAATGCTCACATGTCCCCACATCAAGCCGCAAGCGAAGGCGTTTGCACATTAAGGCAGACTTTTAGGAAAAAGCTTGTTGTTACAGCCCTTCTTATCCTTCCCACAGCAGCCTCAGCTTTGATACGTCACCTGTGTGAATTCTGGTGTGGCATATACCAGGCAGAATATCAAAATGCAGAGGAAGCACACTGTCCTCTGCCTTCACAGAAGTGCACATTCATGGGGTGGGGTTTGGGTTTTGTTAGGGTTTTTTTTTTTGTTGTTTTCTTGGGGCTTTTACTCCAAACAATACATGGGGTTTAGGTTTTTTTTCTCCTTACGTTATCTTTACACAAGGCTATTATTATGAGAGAGAAATGTTTGTTTCCATAGAAGAATGTTTTGTGGCAGGAATTTGAAATCTGAATTTCCTGGTTTCGTGTCATTTCTTGGTATTTTTAGGACCGAGTTTGAGCCATACTGTGCTAATTCCAATCAGATGTTTTAACCATGTGTTGGGTGTTGTTTTGTTTTTTTTTCCCCTCCCATGTTTGAAATGGTGTTCACCGTTTTACTGGAAAACAGCTCTCTTAAGAAAAATGTGACATCCTGATACATAAATCCAGAAGTGTCAAGTGGACTAACAGGAAACATTTATGATTGATTATTTACACAGATGGAGTATCATAATCAGTTCAACATTTAATTGTGTGCCCATCTCACTTATTTCCTTCTAGGTTTATGGGATGATCCTGACTTCATTCCTCTGGTTCTCCATCCACTTCAGCAGCAACCTGAACCGGAAAGGCAAATACATCCTACGTGAGAGGTAGAAACCTGCTGACTGGGCATCCCTACCAGGTAGAGCCAGCTCTTGGCGCAGGAAAATGTCTGAAGTCACCCACAAAATCCCCTGGGAAGGCCTTGCGTGGGGTCAGGCGGTGGGATGTGCATCATGCATTTCCCCTTCCTGCACTACTAGCTGTTGTACACTTCCAAGCTGGTCAGAGTGAGTCATGCTCTGAGGAGGAGCAGTCCCTCACCTTTGCTGAAAATGGACAAGGACTGAGACTCACACCTGGGCTCAGAGATGCAGGTTGCCTCGCCAGCCGACGTATGGGCTGTAGCTCCACAAGCAGGACACAAACAGCCCCTGAGGACAAAAATGGGGAGAAAAGCCCAGAAAAAATCACAGCATTAAAGTAAATGCCTCTTGTGCTGTCATCTGAGCAGTTTGCTGTGAGCCCAGAGATGCAATGTTTCTAGGAAGATGGCTTTGGATTGCAGCCCAGGACCAAACTTATGCTACCGGCGCATACCTGGACACAAAGTGTGTCATCGCTGATGGGAAATGTGCTCTCCTAGCCTGGATGCTTGTAATGATTGACTTTGGGAACATTTCTCACCATGCTGAGCATGTACACATCCAACCACTGTCTACTGTTGTTTCCCTTGTTTCCAAATATTGCCAGATTTACAGAGCTTTTGATAGAGATCAGAAAAAAAAAAACAGAAAGCAGTGCATGAGCCTTGGAAAAAAATGACCAGCATAAGGACCTACCCCTCTGTTATTCCTCCTTGCTAATGTGATACACTTATTTTTTTAATTCTTCGGATTTAGTCAGCCTCCTAGAGCTTGACGGCACACTGGTTTCACAGGGGCTTGTTCAACTTCCAGCCCTGGCTCTGTTTGTCTAGCTTCACTAACCCACCGCGCTACTGTGCAATACAAAAGGACTTTGATATTACACACACACGCAGGACTGAAGTTTAAATCTGTAAGAGAACAGGACTGATCTCCCGCCAGGTCAAACAATACAATGTCCAACTCCATGTCCTCTTTACATCACCTTGTCAATAATAAACAGAAATTTTAAAAGCCTCAATCAGCTGAAGAACTCTGCTGCCAGTCTAGCTCAAACAACAGCTCCCCGGTGTGCTTTGCCCTCATTGCAAGGAGGCAGAGCCGCTTCTGAGCTGAAACCCATCATTGCAACAGATTTAGTGCCTGCTGGAAAACCTGCTGTAAACTGTATGGCTGTAAGATGAAATGTCTGTTGAACCAACGACAGCTTTCACCCCTCTCCTTCGTTGTGGCATTTAGCCATGACAAGCAGTAAGTAGCAATTCTTTATTGAGATAAAGGTGGACACCCCTGTGCTGATGTCCAGGACAGGTCCTGGCCCTCAGGCAGGGGCTGCTACACATAAGAGAACAGCAGTACAGCCTGCAGCACCTGGTTGACATTTTGACATGGCTGACAATACCTTGCATTGGAGGCAATTGCGTTGGCCAGAAGGACTATCACTCCTCATCTTGCTTCCTTGGAACCAGTGCAGCTTCACCGTTGACTTCACTGGAAGCAGGATCAGGTTCAAACTGCTCAAGCTACCTCCTGGCAGTCACCAACATGCCTCAGCCTAGCAAGGATTTAGTGGTGATATGCACTTGTCCAACGTACCTGCTTTCTAGCAGTGGGGAAGGATTCACTTATATGTGTACCATTAAGTATATCACTCTCTGGAGAGAGACAATCTCCCTTGTGAGCTCCAGCTGCTGTTGTCCAGGCCACTGCTATTGTTACTCCTCAGGCCAGCTGGCAGCTCATGTGACTCATGGTTGCTTCAATAAAGATGAATTTCTTGCAAAAGGCTATCGTTCCTTCTTTTTGACTGCCTGCATTACTCAGGGGGGTTGCGTCATGGGGAGCCCTCAGTAATTCTTTTGGTGCTGGGAAGAGATATTCCCCAGGCAGCTGGTGCTTGCCCGTCCCAGCAGCATGCCTTAGCACCCAAGAGGGAGAGGATGGTGTCGGTCCTTTAGAGGAAGAGGAGTCACTCATCAGCCTCATCCTGCCCTCAGCCAGCTCCTCACAAGGAGTAATGCAAGCAGGGGCAGGAAAAAAAAAAGCTAAAGGACACATTTAAGCAATAAAGACCACAGTATTTGTATGGAAGAAATCTCTCCAGTTTCACTTTTTTTAAACACTAGGTGTTTTTAAACACTCTGTGTTGGCAGGACAACTGATGATATTCTGCCATATCAAAAAGCACTGGCAATCAAGCAAATTGGTGGTGTCTGTGTTCATCGGTGTGGGCTACCTGCTTAAGCCTCATCAACTAGCAGACAAGGTCTCTGTTAAAGCTTCACCACCAGGACTGCCAAAGCTTTAGGTGTTCCTCCTTCCTGGGTCCATTTTTAACGTGAAAGGATGATTACGGACAGGAGTAACATATAGATGATAAAGAAACCTGAAAGGCTATCATATCCTCTTCCCCCAGCTCTTTAGGGATCGCTAAAACTTCATCAGAAGAAGCGGGCACCTTTCCAGCACTGACTGTATAGTTGCATGTAGCTGCGGTCTTCATACCTCTGTAATGATTGCTGCTGCTTGCGGCAGGGGTGAGAACATGACCTGCACCAAACCATCTCACAAGGGGATGATGCACCTGGAGAGTCATTGTTTCTTCTTCCCAAGAAGCAGCAGACTAGAAGCCTGCAATTTTTTGTTCCAGGGAGCTGGAAGTTCCCTTTCTTCCTCTGATAGCCAACCATGGGGTTTAGGTAATTTTTTAGGTGCAAAATAGTCCAACAAACCATAATTTTAAAAAGCAAACCTCATTCTGTGTGTATGCTGGAGCTCCCCTGCAAGAAGCAGCTTCTTTAACGAGCAGATGGCAAAGCAGAACCATCCTTTCCAGTGGCAGGAGAGCTGATACCTTCAGCTTCTTGATTTTTAGAAACCTGTGCAGAAAAGTGCAGCTTCACCATTTTGTTTGCAGTCGTAGAAGTGGCAGCACCCAGGGGTGGCTGGATGGGCAGGTGTCCAGCGGGCTGCTTTACACCTGTGCCAACAAAAAAAATCCCAGTCCTGCAGTCAGTGTGGTTGTGCTTGCCAGTCCCTAATTTGCTGCTCGTGATGGGCAAATCGCAGCTCTTGTGCAACCAGAGCAAAATCCTAGGAACCTGTTTGTAAGCACTGCTGAGATTTTCCCGGTGTTGAGAAGAGTGAGAGAGATTTTGTCAGGATAAGAGCACGGATCTGAGCAGTGGGGATGCAAAGCCAGCAGCCGGGCTAGGAAACACCTGCAGACCCACTGAGCTGTCCTAGGGCTTGTGCAAGCGGAAGCTGGCTGTTATAAGCACGTTGACACTCAAACTGTGGTAGGAAGTAAATCCCTATTGATGTAGGCATAGGCCAGAGGAAAAAAAAAAAAATTGAAGAGAGACCAAAGGTGCAAAGTTAAATATTTAATTGTGAATTGGCTCCAATTAATTGTCAATTAAGTTCCAGCAATTATCAGTTAGTTCCGCTAAGGTTACCTGGGCAATCGCAGTTTGGCCTCTCTACAGATATGTGTTAGCTTGTGCTCATGCGTTACCCTTTTATTTTAGACAAACCTCCAGCTCCATCTGAGGACACAGGAAGAGGAACCAACTCAAGACCAGGTGACCAGCTGCAGGGCTGGGGAGCATCAGCCCACAGCAGCGCCAAAAAGCTTTTTGTGCTGCTCTCTGGCCTTCGTTGCCCATTGTCATGGTCCACTCAGGACTCCTGATGGCCCTTTTACTGTGATCTGCAAGTGCAAAATTACAGCTAACATGCCAAAAGGGTTGGTTTCAATCAAACTGTACAAACTTTATTATTTCTCCCGTAACACGGCATGCAATAGATAAAAGGGAGTGGAAAGGAAAGGTAAGGAAAGATAGGAAAGACGATAATAGGTACCAGCACGAGTCCAGGGTGTCCCGATGGTCCCAGATCCAGGCAGCGTCCCGCCGATCTTCATGACAGATGTTGATGTTGATCCTTGGTGGGGAGAATTCTCTCAGGGGTCTCATTGCTAGCGGTCGACCTTTTATTCTAAGTAACAAACCTTGCTCCTCCTTTGCTTCTGGGATCTCCGCCTTTCTCGGAACTCATTATCGTGAGCAAAGTTCTGAGACAGCCGATGTGCTCCATTTTCCTCGAGAGCAGCTATGCGGTTATCTTAGCAGCTCAGGTCCTTCCCTGATAATGGAGAACGGGCAATCCACTCAGTCCCCGCTCCAGGAGTGCTATGCCTTATTCAGTCCCCGCTCCAGGAGCGTAATGCCTCTTGCTTCCACAGAAACCGTGCTCCACCCGTGGGAGCCGCTACTTAGGTTCACAGCAACGCACCCGTAGAAACTGCATTCTACTCACGGGAGCAGCAACTACATCTGAGGCAGACTGCTCACAGCAACTCATGTCAAACTGTGAGCCTAACTTTAGGCTACATCAAATCCATAGTCCAACTTGGAGGTGCCGGTGTCCTTGATGAGCCGTGTCCTTGATGACAAGGTTGAGACGATGCTGATCTGACCAACTCTTGCACCCATGCACCGCTCAGGTCCTGCTCCGCCAGCGTGAGCTTTAATTTCCCCCAAGGCTTTACGTGGGGCTCACCACGTGGGCAGCTTCACCACAGCTCGCTTTGGAGCTTTCCCAGCCCCTGGTCTGAGGGCAACAGATGTCACTTTTTTTGATGCATTTCTCACACAGAACTGCAGGTGAGCAGGGCGCAGCTTTGCACAGCAGCCAAAGAAGCTCAGGGCTTCTGCATAAGCGGGTTTTCCAGTACTCGGAAAAAACCTGAGGAGCTCAGAGCACTTGTGAAAAGCACAGGTTAAGTAGGCAGTTTACTGACTCTCTAGAGGGATTGGGTGGTGAGGAGAGCGGGAATCTTTCAGCCTCCTGGTGCACTGGCTCGGCTCCAAAACATTTTGCTGCTTCCTGCCCTGTTGACCGTGTGTCTGCCAGTTCCCACTGCCATCAAAACACAACTTCCTCATGCAACAGCTCTGCAGCTCTGATTCCTGCCGGCAGCCAGCTACTGCTAAGCAAGTCCTTCCAAAGCCTTATAAGTTGGCAAATCTGGGTGGACTTTTGCAGCACTGGGGTGGCGAGGAAGCCATCTCCTCCCAAGGCAAAGCTGCATTTTCGAGCTGCAGACATACAAAATATTTTTTCTTTAGAAACAGATGATAGAGATTTTTTTTTTTTAACCACGTACAGAAGCAAAGTGTTTGCAAGAGCAGCTGGCTATAATTCTCCTCTAGAAATGCAGCCAGAGGTGGTAAGGTGGTAGAGGCTCCACGCAGCAGCATGGCTGAAGGCGGGTAAGGTCAGAAGCTGCTTTGAATACACGGTCAGATCCATACCCTGCATGCTTCACATGAAGTTTCACTGCAGTTCTCTCTTTTAGTAAAATGCTATCTTGGGATGAAAAGGGATTTTTTTTTCTTAACTGTGTAGTTCCTCTTCTGGGAGGCTGAGAAACCAGCAGCGAGCATCAGCCCTGAATGCAGGGAGAAGTAGCAGCAGGTGGGACGGTGGGGGAGAGTGTGGGAGAGAGGAGGGGGAGCCCCGGAGCAGCTGCGGAGACTGTTTTGGAAAAACATACGAGTGCCAAACCCATGACCAGTTGCAGGCCTGCAAGTAAGGCTGCTCCGCTCCTCGCCATACTGTCCCCCTCGCCCCCAGCACAAATCCAGTGCTATCTATAGTCACCTGGTTTTTGGGGGTCCATCAAACAAATAAATGCCTGGAGGCTATTTGCATATCTACCTCTGGGTAGGAGAGTCATGAGGAAAAAAAACATCTCTTTATGTAGAAGAGACACAGGGCGGTAGCTCAGCTTCTGTGGAATTGGCACATCTTGGAGGAAATACCTTCGGCCAAGCCCGGAGGTGCCCACCCACAGCTAATACTCTTCTGTCTACCAGATGCTATTCCCTAAGACACCAGTAAGCGAAAAGGAAAGCTCTTTCCCAGCATTTTTGCCAAGAAGATGCAGATCCCTGCATGGCACAGCCAGCTAGCCGGGCCTTTTACATTCTCCTAAGGCAAAATCCCCCCTCTGTCCCCTCAGCATCACTAAGTGCTATTGCTTAACCGCTGTGCACACCAGCTTGCTCGCGGACGTGCTCGCTTTCTTCTCAGCCCCGTTACATCAGCAACAAGCTATTCCAGTCTTTATTCACCTACTAATGAATTATACATTGATTATACAATAGAAGCTCTCTGCATCGATGGGCTGGGCTCTCCCACACAGCATCTTGCAAAGCACAGCTCAGCCCAGCTGTGGCTCGGCCCTCTCTGACGCCCTGAGAAACATGAACGTTCACTTTGTGGGCCGGCGAGCAGCAGAGCCTGACCAGAGAAGAGGGGAGCATCTGGGCTGGACGGAGAAACCCGCTTGAATGTGTTCCCTCTCTGTCATAACTCCAGTGGGAGCCAATGCTGTCCTTCCCCATTACCCCCCGCCTCTCCTCCTCCTCCTTATATAACCTGACCCATCACCATAGATACGCTGATATAAATATTTAAAGATGGCAGAGAGACAGACCACGCAGACGGGAACCATTTGTTGAGTTTATTAGAAACAGAAACTTCAGGCGCAGCTACAGGTCTCCGCTTGCCGCATCCCCCCCCCCCCACCCCGCCAAAGGCTGCGAGGCAAACATGACCCCCCAGCCCAGGCTCTCACAATGCTTCGGCTGAATTTGCACAGCTGAGCACAGGGATCTTCAGACGAGCCAGCCGCTCCCACTGGGACACAGTGAAGATATTCTGTAGATGTCCCCTTAGATACATGGATGGGATTCTTATTTTTTTCTACTCAAAATGAAGGCATTGGCTGGCTCCCAGGGGTGCCTCCTCTCCTGAGGCAATGGGGCTTCATCTTCCCGCTGCCATAGGCCACTCCATGCCCTGCAGCTTGGAGTCCCTACCTTGCAAAACAGTATTGCGGGGTGCTTACTGGAATAACTAGGAAGTTATTCTTAGGTGCTCTGGAACTATCAGCCTCCAGCAGAATGAATTTCTGATCTTCTTCTCATGCATCCCCAAAATGTCCTATTTACAGATTTTTGGTAATGCTGCTGTTGGTTTGGGTCATTTTTATACCACCACAGGTAAATTGGAAATCCAGGCTATTTCTGTCATATTTTCCACAGAAAATAAGACACAGTGGTTAAAAGCTAACTAGGACCTCACCCCTGAAATGATGTATGTTTTATTCCCACAGTTTGTCCATCATTTTTGTGCTGGGTGTGAGAAGGGCAGAGGGCTGCCTTGCAAACCCAAGCCACGTAGCCAAAGTACCACATCAGTGGCTGTCCCACAGTCCCCGGCAGATGGGGGACTCCCGCCTGCTCTTCCAAATCTCCTGGAAACCCTGGGTGTTAGGTGTTTAGGGCCTGCCTTAGCGCCAGTCCTTTCACACCGTGGTTGCCAGCTCTCCAGGCACGTGTACAAGGTGGGGAGGATGCAGGTTTGTCCTCTCCCATCATCCCTCTCCATCACTTTTCATAAAACTGAGGAGTTTGTTGGGTTTTTTTTTTGAGGGGGAGCTGTTGGAAGGCTGGAGGGCATCTCCCTAGGAGAAGCAGGCTGGAGGTCCCGGGGACCGGGGTTGCCCAGTCCTGGGGGTGAGGGACTGCAGGTGAAACCCAGGGCTGGGAGGCAGCTCAAGCCACATCTGCTCTAACGAACCCTGGTAAGTGGTACCCAGGGATGTCAGCTATGCTAAATCCCGCAAGCATGACGCTGACTTTTATAAACAGATTCGCAAAAAAAAACCCAACAAACCAACAACCCAAGCCCAGCAGACAGAGGAAAACCACTGAAAGCGCCTCTGCTGTTTCACTCTACCTGCAAACCCAGTTGCAGAATCAAATTCAAATGGCTGCTCGGGGGTGGGGAGAGTTTTTTATTTGAGGTCTTCGGGCTTTTTAAATTTTTTTTTATTTTATTTTTTAAGAGTTTACTTTTTTCTTTCAGTGATGCAAGGCTCGGGGGGTAAGTGGCTTCTTCACAGACTTGCCTGCAGCTGGCTGCTCTGCAAACGGGTATGCATGAGTGCCGGCGCATGGCTGAGCGCTCGAACCGAGCCCGTCCTCCTAAAGAGGGAAGTCATCAGCCCTATTCATAGAACTTACACTCGATACTGGCATGTGACACCGATGCAATGAGCTGAATTAGTGCAAATTAGTTTTACTTATTTATACAGCAGCATTTTCTAAAGAGCTGATAAAGCCACTGGGAGTCCTTGAAATGCAGTTCTGGTACTTTATGGGCTATACAGCAAGTAGTACAGCATGACAAATGAATATGCAACATCTGAAATCACACGTAGTCTTGGGAAACAGGATATGTTATCTCAACCCTGTGGCACGGTGGTGGGTTTTTTTCTTCTTGTTCATTAAAGTCAAAGCTTTCAAATGTACTCAGCTGAGCTGCTTTAAAAAAAAAAAATATTTGGACAAAGCTTGAAAACCTTTCCCACTTCCAAGTTTTAGAGACGACTGTGTTGGTACAGCCATATGGTTGCGAACCTGTTGCAAGAAAATTAAAAATGTAAAATTTAGATTAATAGCCAAGTTAACTGCTGCTCTAGATACCCTTTCTATAGCCCTATCCTTAATTGTTTGAAGCCAGAATAAAGTTAGTTAAAGATTCATAATTTAAACAATGTGCCTTTTTCTGACGTGTCTAACAGCAAGAAGCATAAAATGATAAAATGGTAGCTCTATCAACAACCCATGGAGAACTGCTTAGGTTTGCCAAACTACTGAAGAAACTAGGGGAAAGGTAATTCCAGCATGGGTTGAAATATGCAAGGGTTACCACAACCACCGACTCATGGACCCTCTCCCCAAATCGTACTGCCAACTCGGAAGAAGCAGGTGGAGGAACAGGGCTGAGCACACGCAATAATTTACATGCTAGGTGAAGAGACTCTGACCAACCGTTTCATAAAATAACAATGCATATGGATTAGAAAGTTGAATATCCTAATGTTTTCTGTATAAATAAAATGTTGAGCTTTAAGGTGTGCTGTCTTGGGACAGGCACCCATACTTGCGCATGTACATCCGTCCAGGTGACGGACCCAAGTTTTGGGACAACAAACCCAGTTTAGACCCAGTAGGCTTTAGCGTGTAACTGGGAGCTTCTTGATACAGGAGAAGGTGGGGCTGTGCCCCTCCTGCCCCTGCCAGAGCCAAATCTGCAACTGAGCCCTGGGCAGCACGTGCTCCAGCACAGCCTGAAAGAAGGTCCCAGACATGGAACCGAAAAGGTTTGTTTCTCACTTTCCATTTTTTTAACTTCCTAGCATAAGAGAAAAAAAAAAAAAAAAAAAAAAAGAGCAGAAAAGAAGAAAAGCAACAGTGAAAAAAAAAAAAAAATAAACCATCCTGAGCTTCCTAGGAGCAGTTTCAATGCTAACTTTGTCGCAGTGATTGCAGCTGGGGCTGTCTGCTCTCCAGTGCACAGAAGTTGATTTGAGAGTCATTTTTCTTTGTAGCTGGCAGGGCTGCTGCTGCTGAAGGCCTGTCAGTTTGCAGCTGGTTCCTTTCACTGCCTCACACAGACTCTGCAAGTGGCACCTCCGAGAGTTTTTCTGGAAACAGTCACCTAAGTGCACGAGAGGCTCCTTGGTTCATGCAGCCTCGTATCTTCAATCTCTCTGTTTGTTTTGAGGGCAGGGAGTATTTTTATTTTAATATTTATAGATGGAATGGATGAAAGTGCAGAAAAAAAAAAGGATGTTGTGGGATGCTATGATGTAGCAAGAGAGCAGCTTCAGAATCCTGCCATTATCCTTTAGACTGATGAGCAGGATCACAGCTACCGCTGGAAGCAGATGAATCGTACTGACAATTTGGGATAGCACATGCATTACCTGCATAAATAGCCCCCCAAATCATCTTCCCGTGGCTGCTACTTGTGCATAGCAAACTCTGTTGTCAGCCGACCTTGGTGGGTAGGAAAAAGAGAA
>WHYT01017616.1:494624-535646 GCA_009806455.1 Tetrax tetrax
GTCCCGCGCCGCCGCTGCCGCCCCAGCCGGCAGCACAGACCGAGGGAGCGGGAGCTGCTGCCGCCGCCGCTGCTGCTGCTGTTGCTGCCGCCCGCCTTTCCCGCGCCGCCATGGGGGTGGAAGGCTGCACCAAGTGCATCAAATATCTCCTCTTCGTCTTCAACTTCATCTTCTGGGTGAGCCCCGGGGCGGGGGGTGAGGGCTGAGCCGCCCCCGCGCTCTAAATAACGGGGCTGCAATATGGCTCGGCTGCCTGCGCCTGCTTTTAGCCGCTGCCCCCAGCCCTTGGACTTGCTGCCTGGGATGTGCCGCAGGGGCTGCTTTTGGGGTTTTTTTTTTTTTGGCAGGGTGGTCTGCTTATTCTTTGCTTATTTTTCTAATGTATGCGTATATATTTATTTACTTGCATATGTGTATCTCTTCTGTGTATTTTTTATATCGAGATACGTTTATATGCATCCTTTCCGAGCGGAAGGGCGGGGGTGCCTTGCTGCCGCGGGGTGGGGGCAGAGCTGGGGTGAGTGGGGGCTGCAGTGGGTCCGTGTCCCCTCCGCGCTGGGGCGTTCCCTGGCCAGCGATGGAGGGATGGATGCTGCTTGGCGGAGGGAGAAGAAGCGCTGGCCCAGCCGTCTGCCGCAGAGGAGCCAGCAAGGAGAGGATGTTAAAAAAAATATGGGGGATCAGGGTTGGTTTTGCTCTCCCTGCCCCGACGGGGCTCGGTGGCCCTGGCACCGCGTTGGGAGCCAGCCTCGATGCCTGCGTTTGGGTCGCGCCTGAGCTGGGGACCGCTGCCTTCACCGCCTGGGAAGTTATTTTAGGATGCAAATCTTACCCAAGCTGGAGAGGTTGCCTTTCCTGAGAAAGTTTCTCATGAAATAATCCATCCAGACATGCAGCTAATTTAGCAAGAAGCATTGAATCCTGGTTTCCCAGCAAACCAAGTTTGTCCTGGTTAGAAACCCCCTCCGGCAGCGAGGGGCTGGCGTGGCAAAAAACGCGCTTGCTCCCCACTGCTGTGTCTGGGAGCAAGGAAATGTGCCCAAGCAGGCTGCTTTTCTGATTTTTTTTTTTTTTTAATAGGCTGTTTTCCATTCCCCAAAATGCTGTTTTTCTCACAAGCGAGCCTGGCCCCACCCCGCGGAGGCAAGGCACCGCTTGCTGAGCACGGGCTGCATGCTCAGGATGTGCCCCTTGTCTGACACCCCGCTCTCTTGATGAGGAATTTTGGGGGTTTTCTTAATGTTTGCTTGCAGCAGTGAACCCAGCAAGGAGAGCTGGAGAGGCAAGGAGGGGAGCAATGCCTTCCAGAGCAAACCCCGCTGGAGCCTCCACCTGCTGCCCCCTCCCCAGGGGTGCACGGTGAAGCTCGTGAGGGGTCCCCATCTCTGGGACGTGTTGGGCTTAACTGCTGCGTGGGAGCGAGCGCTGTCAAATCTGGCCTGATTTTGGGCCTCTTCACCCTGTTTCTGGGCGTAACGCTGACCAAGGGAGAGCTGAGGAGCTCTGACAACAGTGGTGTTAATTGATACCTGATGCATTGCCAGCCGCAAGATGAATGCGGGACAGTTCTCGGTTGTTTCTTCTTTTTTTTTTTTTTTTTAACCTCATCTTCCACCCTGAAAACAGCAGGATGGAGGTGGGAAGGCTTTTCTCTGAAGTGTTGTTCCTTCCGAGTTTACCACGCTGATCCCAGGGCTCTTTCTTCCCTTCTGGTCCCAATTTCCTGCCATTCTTGTCGCTGAAGCTGCCGGGTGTGGATGTGAGGGAGGAAGGGTCTCCTGGGCGGCAGGAAGGATGCCAGGGGCTCTGCACAGCTGCCGCTGCTGGGCAAGCTCGCTCACTCACTCCAATCTGCCTTTGTGAAACAGCTGATCTTTTATAAACGGGCATTTTGCTTCCAGGAGGAATAGTGGATCCGTTTAATTTCCCTGTTGGAACTTCTGCTGCCTTGCCCTACTCTTCGGAGGGAGCCTGATGCCTGCTCCCTTCGAGTGCTGGGGGGAAGATGCCTGGGCTTCGTTAGAGTTAACGATGCTTTCTGCGAGGCTGGCCAGCTGAAGGGTGGTTGAACACCAGGTCTTAGGGTTTTCAAGCCCTTTTGTGTTGTTTTTTTAAACTGTTAGTCAAGGGGAAATTTCGGTTTAACCACCAAGCAAATGTAGTTAGCAACCAACCTGGCATCCCCAGCTGGGGAGGGGATGCCTCAGTCGCCACCGAAGCATGAAGGTCCTTCTCATAGGGTGGCATTTAAGGGCTGGACGTGGTGCTGAGCATCCTTGCTGCGGAGTGGCTGCGTTGAGACCCCAGCTCTGACCCCGATGAGGTGCGAGACGAGGCACTTGCAGCCCTGTGGTTCTGCCAGCTGGTTAGCATGCGGGGCTCCTCGCGCTCATTTGCTTATCGTTTGCCTTGTACGCAGCCGAGGTCGAGCATCATTGATGAAAGCAAGCGGGAGCCAGAGTCCAAAGTTTGGCAGGCTCTGCATCGTGCTGCACAGGAGCTTGCTCCAGCGCCCAAGAGGAAGAAAGGAAGCAATTCTCGGCCTTAACAGTGTTAATAAATAAGAAAGAAACTACAATAATGTTTTAAAGCAGCCCTGCTGTCCTGCCGGCGTCTAAATAAACTGACACCCTTCTGGCTTCCCCCTTCTTCCTTCCCCTGGTAGCGCAGGGGCGGTTTCACAAAACTGCCGTGTTGAAAAGCAAAAGGAAAAAGCGGTGCCTCAGCAGCCCTCTCTGCCAGAGGTGTTTCAGTTTTATTGTATTTTGTGGGGTGGTTTTTCCTTTGTGTGTGCGTTTTTTGAGAAGAAGGTGCCAGGGTTACGTGCTCGGTCCAGAGCGGCTCTCAAGGAGGGAGCAGTGGGTGCTCCATGGACCATGGGTACAAACGGGTGCCCGTCCCGAGAGAGAAAGGGTCCGCGCGTGTTTCACAGTGGCAACTGCTGACCGAAGCCAGGACCTCCTTTACCTGGTTAGTAAAACACAGGGCTAGTAAGGCAAAAGCTTTTCTGTGCTGCAAACCTGTCCTGAAACCTTGGGGTGGCTGGTGGTGAGAGGGAGCATTGCTGGTACCCGTCACTGGTGCGGTGGGCAGTCCCAGCTCACCCAAAGTGGAGCATGTGGCAGGGTGGAGCTGCTGCTCCATCCCAGTCTCGGTAGACATCTGGACTTGGGTTGCTCTCCTGAATTATCCAATAGCAGAGTGCAGCGCCTGGGGCTGAACTGACCACTGCGGCAAAGAGTCCCTGGAGAGGCCGAAGGAAGCCAGGGAGCTATTTTAAAATGTAATTAAACATAACCAAGGAGAAATTGGCTTGCTCGGAGAAGGATTGCCCAGCTTATTAGCTCGTACAGCCCATGGCAGCCTTCCAGGCCCAGAGCACCACTGAGTGCCCTATGAGAGAGGGGTCTAATTAAAAGGAAGAGCTTGTTCCTAATGCCATTTTCCAAGCACCACGTAACTTTTTCTCTTGCTTCTGTGCGGTCGAGGTGCAAAGGAGAGGAAGAGCAAGAGCAGAGGGAAGGTGGAATTGAAAGTCTGTCTCAGCAGCTGTAGTCAGAAGGGAAGGGCTGGAGGAGTCGGGTGTTTTCTTGTGCAATACTGGAAAATCTGTCTGTTGGAGGCTGCAAAACGTGTATGAAGATATTTGGCTTTGGTGACAGTGGAGGGCGGAGGCAGCTCTCTGTGGTGGTGGTCCCATGGTGACAACTCTGCTGAATGGCTCATGACCCTCCTGATGTGACGAGGTGGGTGGCTGGGTACTGCTGATCACAGGTTTAAATGGGGAAGGGAAGAGCCAGTGGTGCACGGGGCATGCAGCTCTGTTGCAAGGGTTTGAAATAACTCCCTGGACTCACAAAGCAGGTTGCGTTTTGCTTTGGATGTAAGCTTGCACTGAGTGCCGCTGCGGAGTGCGGAGTTTGGTTTGGTTATTGGTCTCCCTGGGAATCTCAGGGAGCCCTGCAAGCAGTGAGGATGCAACGCTGGCCCAGAACTTTCTTCCACTGACTTTGGGTTTGATATCCTGGGACAATGTGGCGGCACGTGTATTTCCACTTGTGTTTGAGACCTTGCGGCTGTTTAATGCCCGTCTTTAAAGGACAAGGGAGAGGTTTTCTTAGCAGCCTCAAGTTTCCTGCTGGTGGCTCTCTGGGGTGTGTTTCTGGGCTGTCTCTCAAGGAACACAGTCCTACCATCACCTATGGAACCTCTTCTCTGTGTGCAGAAGGTTATTTGAGCAGGTCTTATGAAGAGACTGGTGCCCTGTCATATGGGGGTACCCGATCTCAGTTAATGGCTGCAGTTGCAAGGAGGGAGCATCGCTGGTGGCTGAAGGGAGGACTGCTGTTTTCCTGAGGCTATTCTTCTGTCATAATGCTTGTCTCCTGCATTAACCCACGTACGATGCCTTGAGAAACACTTTGATCCTGTACCGGGCAAGTGTCTTTCACTGCGTTATTGAAAAGGGAAAGCAGTTGTATTACCGTTGTAGTTAGCTGCTTGAGTATGAGGCCAAATTACTTTTAAAGCAATATCTGAAATTGTTTTCCTCTCCGCCGAGGGTGATTAAACCCTGCTGGTAGGTTGTGTAGTGATGCTTCTGTCTGCAGTGTAGCGATGCTTCTGTCTGCAGTGGGAACCAGCACGCGGGCTCGGCACTCCCCATCAGAGGACCCTGCTCTTGGATTTCAGTGCCGGATTCCTGCTCTCCTCCCATCCATCAAGCTTTATTTGGCCTCTGGCATGCTGCTCCTCCAGGAGTGTTCCTCCAGAGCTTGTTTTGAAAAGCCCTGCAGTGTTGTGGGGCTGGTAACTATAGGCACCAGTAGAGAATTTCGCTCTGGCCGGCTGCTCTATTAATAGCCACTGCTGGGCGTGGAGCAGGGGCTGCTCCTCCTCACGCCTGCTCCTCTTCTACAATTTCTGGGCAGGCGTTGCGTGCAAACTTTCAGCCCGGTCTTCAGCAGACAATGAGCACGATCACCATGGAAGGCAGCAGAAAGACCTCGCCTATGCTTTCCAAGAAGAGCCCTATCCATCGCTGCGGTTTGCAAGTGCCTGGGATGAGATCAGCGGAGAAGCTTTTACGTTGTGTGGCTGTCAGGCTGCAACCACGTTTTTCTGATTTAAGCCATCTCTGTTGCTTACACTTCCTCAAAAAGTCTTGCAGGGGTCCTGATGTGTTGGTGCTCCAGGGCATTTGACAGTCCGCACTGATAAGAAGCATGAGGGCACTTCTCACCTTAAAATTTTAAGTGAATTTTTGGCGTGAAGTCCCCCCATCATAACAAGAAGACCATCGCAGCATCAAACCAAAGTTCCTGGTTTGTGTGCTGCCTTTTGGCTCCCAGCCCCCTGCTGCACCCCGAGCCCTTTCAGCACTTCCGCAGGGCACATCTTTTTGCGATAGAAAAGAAATTAAACTTCTGCTTTCCAAGGTTCGGGCAGGCTTGGCGCTGTCTGTACCTGTGCGCCTGCCGCCAACGGTCATGCGCTCCTCTCCTGCCCGCGCGATGGTAGTGCAGAACCTGTAAGGTCCTAGCATGCATCTTGCAAGCCTGTTGCCCTTCCAAAGGTAATTTTCATCAAGCTACAAATCTGTAGCTCCTTGCTATTTGGTTTTTTCCCCCGCTCACACTAAAATGAGCGACGAAATGACATTTCACTATTTACACTGTGCATTTTGGAGAATGTGGTATCTGCCACTCCACCTAGAGACCCACAAACGACCAGGGAGCAAAGCATTTGACCTCAGAGACCCCAGATTAGCAATTCATTCTTGGCTGTGTGACGGGCTTCTTGCATGGCAAGATGCTTCACCCTTGGCAAGCTGTTTTATCCTTCTGCACCTCGGTTCCCCACACCTAAAAGAAGGAGGATTCAATTTTACTCCGTCTCAGCCACTTTGCAGGTTGTGCTGGAGAGGAGCCGTGGGGATCCCCGGTTGGGCTCCCTGAGTGGGATCTGGGTCTGCCCAAAGGGCTCAGCTCCCAGGTGGTGTAAGGGAAGCCACAGGCCTGTGCAGCGTGAAAACCTGTTGAAAATCTGATCATCTTCCTGAATCATGAACCAGCTAAAATCCATTAAGCTTTCTTGGAGCATCCTGCTTTTTGTAAGTGTGGTATTTCACAGGCATCGCAGCACAGGCTCCGCCACTGGAGTTTTCACAGCAAGGCAAGAGCTTCTCCCAGCTCTGGAGCAAGGTGGGAAGCAGCATCCCAGCGGCAGGACCAGCCGTGGTCGTGGGAAGTGGTGCTGCCAAAAATACAGCATTGTGAAACAGCTGGCACCTCTGCTTCCCTTCTCTGCTGGCTCGAGCAGCAGGATGTCTGCTTGCTTCACTTTGACGTGCCCGGGAAGCAGCCCTATAGCCAGGGCTGCTTCTTCCTCTTCCTCCTCCTCCCTGCCAGGAAACCTATTTCAGAGAGGGGCGGGGGAAGGTAGGAGGAGGAAAAGGGCCAGGGGCAGCAGAAGGGGCTGAGGGTGATGCACGTCCTGGTGTACGCGAGTGTCTGGGAGAGCAGAAGGCAAAGGTGGGGGCAGCTTGGATATGGGATACCCTGCGTTAAAGAAGAGAATGGGGCCATTCCTTGCACCCCTAAATCATGGGAATTTCATGCATGGTAGTTGGGGCAAAAAGCCAGGGCAGCGCACCCACCATTATTGTGAAGCTCAGATGCTGATCACCCATCACGTGGGGTACCACCCCATCATCTCTCAGGAGGCTGAGGACTGCTTTTTCCCTGCCCTAGGCTGCATCCGATGGGGGCTTCCCCTGGCTGTGCCAAGCAGGAATGGCGTCCCTGTGAACAGCAAGCCTTGGGCAGGCAGGATCCAGCTGGAAAAGTCTGGCTGTCTTTGGAAGAAGCAATAAATCTCCGGGAGCTGGAAAATAGCAGTAAAGAGGAAATGCCGGAGCCCGCCGCGCCACCTCTGCTGTGCTGGCTGGCTGCTCGGGGTGCAATTGCCAGGGCTGGCCCTGTCCTGGGGAGCACTGGTGATGCACTGGGGGATACTGTGCCATGGACTGGGTGCCCCGCGAGGCTCACAGTGGATTTTTGAAGGGGCAGGGAAGATGAAGGAGCTGTTACTTTTGTCAAGGATTGTTTTATGTTGTTTTGTTGGTTTGGGGCATACATTTCTGGGATTTTGTTTTGGTTTTAATTTAAGCAAAAGCGCAGGTAGGGGAAGGCAGCAGAATGAGAACTTCAGCTGCTCCAGAGCAAAGGAAAGTGCAAGGCTGTAAAAGCAGCCGAGAAAGTTAGTTAGTAACACTTAAAAGGCTGGAAAATAATCCAGATGCTCCAAGTTGGAGTCCGAGCAGTTGCTCATTTCAGTGGCATTCACCTCTGCAGGCACCTTCAGGGAACAGCCGGCTTGTGGAAAGCAGATCTGAGAGTGATGCAGTGCTGGCGCGGCCGAACCTGTGACGTTTAGATTGTTGCTTTTGTTAAAGCAGTCCCCAAAAATTTAAATAGAGATCTGTGCTGGGCACTGGGGGTATATCTGCTGTGAGTGACGGCTCCAGCCTCTGAGATGTTACCATCTGGCTGGCCAGGCAAGCACAGAGCAATGAGGTAACCTGCACGAGATCATGGGTACCTACAGGGGAAAATTTGAAACAAAACCAAAAACCCAGTAAACCCTTATGTTTAACATATAAGGATATGCAGCCTGGAGACCAGTGTGATGCGGCCATCGGTGCTTGGAGCTCTTCTAGCGCTCATGTTGGCAAACAGCAGCGATTGTAGGATGGAGAGGGAAGAAAATACCAAGCTTATATCTGGAACGAGTTGTTGTGTTAAAAATGGAATTATGCCAAGTGAGGTGTGGTGGAAGGCAGGGTTACTGTGGCGAGTTGTTGAAGTTTTCTTCCTCTTGTCTTCTTTCCTTTGGGAAGAAAGATGCCTTAATTACGTTCTTCACTTCTTGGTGGTGGAAGGATGTATGGTTTTCATGGAAAAAGTTACTCATCGTAGCCTAAGCTCTGTTTTCATTAGTAAGTGAACATTGCTTTCTCTTAAGGAATCCAGCTGCTGTTGGATTAAAACTTCCATTTGGAAGTCCTTTGTGTTCTGTTAAAAAAAGCAAATGGAGTCGGGCGGCGTGGGAGAGACATGGGGTGTTCCCAGCACGCATTTGGGCTGAAACCGGGAACATCTGGAGCTGGTTCAGCTGGCTGCCGTAGGCAGACCTCACCGTTGGGGCGGGTTTGATAAGTCAGAAGAGACTCTATCCCTTCAGCTGACACTCTCAAGTGATTAAGTAATATTTTGAGGATAGCTTACAGCCTGCTCTTGGTTCTTTGTTGGGCATTTGGGGGCAAATTTGATTGGAAAGCAGCTGGTGTCACCGCAGGTGACGGGGGGTGCTGGGGTGGGTACTGCTGGGCATGGAGGGGGAGTGCTGGGGTGGGCACTGCTGGGCGTGGACGGCAGCGTGCCGGGGCAGAGCAATGTTCCCTTGCAGAGGGAAAACTAACCCAAAAAGGGCTGCAGTCTTTTCTTCACCTCTCCCAGCCAGCACAGAAACCCCAGTCTTCCTGAGGGTCTCTTCTCCCCTGGGAGCCACCGAGAGACCTTTACTTTAAGAGTGGCACTGATTAATTTGGGGACATTCTCCTTCTTCCAAGAGGATAAACATGGGCTTTGTTATGTCCTCAGACAATGAACAAGTCATGCCAGGCTGGATTTGAGTAACTTTATGCAAAGCCACGAGCTGCCTTATTTGGAGCTCTATTTGAGCACGGACTGGCTTTCGTGACTGTTCTCTGTAGCAAGTGTTTGGAGAACCTCAGGCCCTCCCAAGCATGAGAGGGGTGAGAGACCGTGTCAGTGAGGAAGTTACCTTAGTTGCTGTGGGAGAAGTGATTATTTTGGGGACAAACTGGGGAAAGCCTTGTAAAGTCTTAGCTCCTTCTCCAGAGAGCTGGTGGGGATTTTCTCCCTCTGGTAAATGGAAAAGCCTCAAGGTCAGCTTGCCCTGTGAGTATTGCACAAGGTCTGTGGTTTTGCCTCAGCTTCGATGGCACCCCTGTAAAAATCTCTTGGCTGGGATTTGCAGAAGAGAGCAAGGAGGAGCACCACCAGCTGACCTCTCAAGGGGCAAAGCCAGACTCTCACCAGAGAGTTGCTTTTACTGAACGAACTTTTTTGTTCTTTTTAATGTGACCTTCGTGGTGCCTTTCATGCTTGTAGCTGACCTGACTCAGACCCTTTAAAAAAAAAAAAATATTTTTTCTACTTCTGTACTTTCGGGTAGTTATCTTCCCTTTTTTAAGATGAGTGGCTTTGAGGATTTAGGACGCTCACAATTAAATTGGCATTTGAACAGGTGCTTCCAGCCTTTCACAGAAGCAATACTGAATTCATGTCATGGAGAACACAGTGAGTCTTGCTGGAGATGCTCCAGCCTGAGTTCCTCTCAGTGACACCTTCCCTGCTGCCATGTCCCCCATCTGCTCCTGTCCTCTACTGCCATTCCCCACCCCTCCCTGGAAGATAAAACAGTGAGGAAGTTTTATAACAAACTTCCCATTATTTGGACATAAATATTCCAGTGGTAAGCTGGATTGATGCTCCATAGGCAGAACACCTCCTGCCATGTTTGAAGCGTGTTGTTATCCTTGCCCCGGGGGCTCTGTCATGCATGTCTGCATGCACACGGATGGGTGTGTGTGTGTTCTGCTTTTCTGCTGGATATCGGTGCAGGCAAGGCGACTGGTTCAGCCTCATCAGCCCGCAGAGTTGTTCAGCTCCGTCGAACATCTTCATGGTGGCTTCCAAAAGCGGCATGATTATGCCATGGCCTGAGATGAGGCTTTGCTCTGCTTCGGTCCCTGTACTAGGATATTAAGGAAAGCTGTACGTGCCAGAGGAGCGGGAGACCGTGGTCCTAGCTCACAGCCCGCACACAAGAACCTGCATCCAGGTTTCTCTTTTTCTGTTGTGTTAAGAAATTAAATGGGCAGTGAACCAAGCAGTGGAAGTGATGGTTGCGGGGGTTCCTGTGGTCATGGGACACCTTGGAAGGAGACTAGATATTAATCAAAGTGATACTGTGAGGGCAAACGGTGTGAATCCTCATCTGATGTGGGACATTCCTGAGACCTGTGGTGGTGGTAGTAATGGGATATAACACAGATGCTGCTGGAAATATTACAAGGTCCCAGTGAGTGTGGTTTCTTAGTCATCTGTGTGCTCCTAAATGCTGTGCTAAACCTCAAGATGTGGACATCGTGAAGAGTGTGTGTTAGTAGGGGTGGAGGTGTTTTGGGTCCCCTGCGAGCAGGCACAGCAGCAGTTCAAAGCCACAGTATCTCTGTTTTTGCTCTGCCTTACTAGCAGTTTTACTGCCTTTTAGCATCGTGTTGGTTGGACAAGTCTGAGTCTGAGCAGCTTTTGGGGATGCAGAAAGCTCTCTCCCACTAAGTTTCCTCAGACTGGAAGCCTGACTCTGGATGGGAAGTAGCGTGCACTCAAGATGATGGGCAGAGGGAAAAACCGACATTCCCCCTGCTTCCTGAGCCACGAACCTTGTTTGTACATCACAGAGAAATGAGATGGAGTGATAACAGCCTGTTGAGAAAAGGAAGTAATTGGGGTTGATCCTAACTTCAATGTCATAAAATAGCTCTCGGGAAAGAAATCACCCGCAGGAACTGGAAAGGGCCTTGTACATCATCAGAATAAGGGGTCTTATAAAGCAGGGAAGATCATGCGGCTCCCATGGTATGGGATGTAAAGCACGGTGGAGGTGTGGGACAGTGGTTAGGAAGGATGTTCATGTATGTCAAAGGACTAAATAAGAGTTTACAGACAGATGAAAAGCAAGCCTACTGCTTCTGCCTGAAAACTGCCACTGCACGTCTGCCGTGGCCGGAGCAGTGAGTAACGCCTGCTTCCTTCTGTTTTCTCCCCAGCTGGCCGGGGGCATCATCCTGGGAGTGGCCCTGTGGCTCCGACATGACTCACAGACAACGAATATCCTTTACCTGCAGCTGGGGGACAAGCAGGCCCCCAACACCTTCTATGTTGGTAAGTCTGGGGATGCTGGTGTCGCTGTGTGGGCGTCATGTCCCGGGGCCGACTGCAGTGTTTCTAAAAGCAGGGCAGAAAGCTCTGAGTGAGCAGCAAGGAAACTGGACTAAAAATACCTCCTGCTCCCCCCCATACTCCCCAAAATATCCCCTGCCATGCCAGTAAAAGTGTTCATTAAATGTCAGCAGAATCAAAAGTCACAGTGGCTAAAAGCGCAAAAAGACATGTCGTGACATAGCAGGGTTTCTCCCGTGCCGCTCTCCGCTGCAGTCTCCCCTGGAGCATGTTTGGGAAGAGGGGAGACTTCTTGGAAGGGTGTCTCGTTTCCTATCCAAAGGGATGTAAAAGTAGCCGGTGGAGCTGCTGGCAGTGGAAAGTGAAGCTCAGCGAGCTTGTGACTCATGTTCTCCAGGAGGGGCAGGTGGAGCCGCTGTGTGTTATGGTTAAGCTTAGCATGACTTTTATTAATTTTGACAGCATGCTGGCTTGCTCTAAGATGAAAACCCCTATTTTTGCCCTGTTCTCCAATGATCCCTCGTGGACGAGGGGGAGCAGCTTGCAGAAGGGACTGGCTGCCAGGCAGGGGCCGCCTTGGAGTGCAAGCTGCCAGGGCTGATGTGAGGACCCATCTCATCAATGTTCTGTTCTCGCCTGTAGCTGAAATTACCTTCTGGAAAGGGTTTTCCTTTAGTTTTCCCTGCTTGCCCATGAAGCAGCATGCCTGAGCCCTCTCCCTGCTGTGCCTGGTTCCAGTAGATGCTCCCACTTTAAATAGCAGTGGGTTTTCCTCTCTTGCCGTCTCCTCTCTCCTGCCTCACACCCAGATCTGCATTTACAGCATTTCTTCTTTGTAGATTTTCCATTTTAAAAAAAAGAAAGGGAACTCTTAATAAGTGTTCTTTCCAGGAACCAGCCCAAACTTTTCCTTCCTTCTAGGGGCCAGCAACTGATGTCTCACTAGTTAACACATTTCTCCCAAAACCAAGGGGACCTGGAGCGCGGGACCCCCTCCCGCCTGTTGGGCATCCTTTGCTGTTCCACGCCTCGTTGTTTCATCTTTGTCCTCCTCCTTTGCTATTTAGAAGGCAATGGGGAATGGGCTGCGGGTCCCACCACTGCACTGACTTTCCAACGCCCATGGACGGCCCATGATTTGAAGCTGGCTGTCTCTTTAAAGTTATATTCAGCAACAGATCAGCCTGGATTCCTTCTGGCAGCTGTAATTTCCATGCAGTAATAACAGCAGAGCATTTCTTTCAGCTGCTGCCTCTCCCAGCCAGCCCGCTGGAGTCTGAAGGCTGGGATTTCTTTTTGCTTTTTCTTCCCCCTCCCCCAACTGATACTCCCTCCTTTTTCTCCTCTGACATCCAACATACACATACACATGATGTTCCTGCTTCGGGAGCCAGAACCTCTCTGGGATTGGCCTCCAGAGCTGTTTTTTTGGGGGGTGGTTTTTTTTTTTTTTTCCCCTTACAAACCACTTTTTGGTGTCTGGCATGGGCGCTGGTCCTGGGAACTGTCAGGAGGCTTTTAAAGGTCGGCCAGGCTTCACCACGGTGCTGCAGGACAGGAGGAAGCAATAAAAACTGTCAGAGGAAGAAAACTTATGCTGTGGGGTTTGCACTTGGTGAGGAGGTGGAATGGGGAAATGGTGCTTTGGTGTCTCCTGGTTTCTCTCTGTATCCCTTCCCCTGCTCCCAAGTTAAAGCTGTTTTGCTGAAGGCTCTTTTCCCAGGGTGTCTGTGTGTTATGGGAGAGGAAAAATAATTAACATAGCTGTTCGGCGTGTGGGATCTGATGGCTGTGGGGAAGTGGGAGAAGGAGGATGTGGGGATCAGGGCAGCTACTGAGGTACCAGGGCGATGATTCTCTGCCCTTCAGCCTGCTCCAGGGCTTAATCTCTCCCCAGCAAAAAGGCAGGTTTGCACCACGGCAAGCTCAGGTCTTTTGGTTGCAGCTCTCATTTACAGGTCCGAGGCCCCACTGCAGAGTTTGCGATGGGAGAGCTGCTTGGGAAGGACATGGTCCAACCGTGCGAGGGAGTAGGAGGAGAGGAGCGGTCCTTGCCCTGAGCTTCCCCTGCAGCCAGACAGCCATAGGCAGCTGCTCTTGCAGCCCCTGTGGGCACAGGCAGCTGTTGCCCTGTTCGCCCATCCAGCTTTCTAGGAGGGAGCTCCTGGGGTTGGGATTTCCCACAAGTGCTACCCCTGGCACAGCGATTTGGCACTGAATCCAACAAGTTGTCTCGTGGGCTGGCTCAGGAGGGTATTAAACAAGCTCTTTTTCGTGGGCTTTTCCTCAGCACGGCTCGCAAACCGTGATCCCCTAACCACTTGCTGCAGTCTTGGCTGTTGGCACTTCTGTTTTGGCTGTGGACCCAACGCTCCCGCAAAGGGCAGGTTAACTGCTTTGGAGCTGTGAAGACCAAGCAGTACTGGGGTGGGATAGCTGGAACACTGGTTTCATGCTTTTGTGACTGTAAAGGAAAATGCTTGCTCTTCATCTGAGCTAGGTTTATGGACTCGTATGCATTTATTTGCTTTATTTATAGTTGAAAAACTAAAACCCTTCTTGCTTCTGGTCCACATGCAGCACTGTGTCTGAAGTGCCCTGCATGTCTAGAGCCTGGGCAATGTGTTAATAGCAGGTCAGAAAACATTCTAAGCATAGCTAGAGGCAGTGATAAGCTGGATGCTAACAACTGATTAAACTTTTCTTAGATATTTCTTGACCATACACATCAATTGCCATAAAAAAAAAAAAGAAAAAAAAAAAAACCCACAACTGTGATTCAATGAGCCTTGAGAGCCTGTGGGGAAAAGGCTGAGCTGGTCCATCTCTGGATACCAGTACAAACTGGAGCAGACTGATCTCTCCACAATAACTTGCTGCTGTGGTGCACTGGTTTTAAAAGTCCCTGGGCATCTTGAAGAGGCAAGTGTTGCTAGACTTACTGAGTTTGCCTAATCTTGGTGGGATGATAGTGAAGGTATTGTGACAGTACAAAGCCAGGATCCCCATCCTTCAAGAATTTGGTTATGTGATGCCCAGAGATGGCCACTGTGGGCAAAATGCTTTCAGCAGGGTGGGGACAAAAGCCTTGGCTCTTGTTTGCCTTAAATCACCACTCCTGGATTTCACATTTCCCCCCTTGGTGAAATGCTCTGGGAGCATCACTGAGTGTTCATCCCCACTGCCTGCCCTTCCCATGGTTTTCCTGAAGCTGCCCAGTGAGGAGCGGAGCACAGTGGCTGGATGGTCTGGGCTTCGCTCTTACCCGCCAGATCCAAAATAGGAAATCTGCCTCCAGCTGCTCACAGCAAGTGACAGGGCGACGCGACCCACGGCTCTAATTAGCTTGGCCCTGGGAGCGGGGCCAGCCATGAGGAAGAGTGCAAAGGCATCCGGAGCTGGGATGCGGTTTTCCATATAGCTTTGGAGCTGAAGAAGGGGTTGGTTTTGCTTCTGTTTATTTTTTTTCTGTTTTATTAGTAAATCTGCTGGCCAGTGTCTCCTCCTCAGTGCATCATGGCACTGGCGCTCCTTGGGAGGGGTGTGAGGTTTCGGACAGGCACGTGGTGACGGGTTAAACTCGGCCACCGAGGCTGCTGCCACCGCTCCCATTCCCCGCTGTCCTGCTGGGTATCGCTGCCCCAACAGAAAGGCAACAGTTTTTGGTTTTTTTTCAGTTTTTATTTTTGGGTTTTTTTCCCTAGCAGCCAGGCTGATGATGGTGGATCAGGCTCCCAAGCAGATCAGGCAGCAAAGCCTGTTGGAGACAAGGGGGGCACAGGGAGGAGCAGCAGTGGCTTTGGGCTAATTTTAAGGCTATGAGCGTGCCGGTGAAGTGGTGTGCTGCGGTAGCGCTGGAGGGAGCCTGGCTAACAGGAGCACAGGCTCTCTAACGAGGAGAATCACAGACTCTCCTCACCATCCTCCTCCGTACAAATACAACCCAGAATGATAATTTCTGCCCTGGAAATGAGTTCAAGCTGCTTTTCACACGGACTGAGCTGGAAGAAACAGGCCAGAAAGCACAGGGATGCTTTGAAGTCTTTCTCACAAATGAATACACGTCTGAGTTGAACTGCAGTCACATCTGCACGCTTGTCCTTCAAGTCAGCATTGACATTCCTCACCGGCAAGCTTTCATGGGTGTCCTCGGGTTTTTTGGAAGTTTTATCTGAGGCTTTGCCAGCCTCAGAAGGGTCTGACCCTCGCAGAGAGGAGAGACTGCTGGGCGGCAGCACGTGCGTGGGTAGGGATCGGGACGCCTGCTTGAGCTTCCCCACAGCTTGTCCGCTCTCAGCATGTGAGGATGCTTTGGCCACTCTTGCCATGGGTCTCAGATGTGGCCTGCAGTGCAGAGCATCCTTGACATGTCATACAAACAGACTTGTGTTGGCTAAGCAGTCAGCACAGTAAGCTGTGCCTTCTATCCATAACAGCAACTTTTTTTCTTAATTAGCCTTTTCAGGACTGCCTTGGACAAAAAGCAGTGATTTCCAGGGCTTCAGAGATGGGGTTTTTGTTGCAGAGGGTGTTGCACTGAGCTCTGAAGTGTTGCAAAGTTTCTGGAAACCAACAATGCTACAGTGAGTGTGGACCCACCGTGAGCAATGGGGAGTCCTTGGTAACTCTTCGTGCTCCCATCCCTGTCCTCATCCCTCTAGAAATATTAGGTGTCTTTTAAAGGTGGCGCCAACTTCTGTATATCATGGGGTTTGACTCAACAGCAAATCTTTTGCTAAACTTGTTTGAAAGGGCTGGAGAAGAATCCAAGAGCTCTGGTCTCTGGGTCCTGTAATAAACACTGGTGGAAAAACTGCCTTTTGCTTTGCCATGAGGCACTGCAGCGATCCCTGCAGATGCACGCAGCTTGGTTCAGCACTGAGTTCTTCTCTCACCCATTTATGCCCTACTTCTTCGAGGCATTGTGTGTCGATGGCTTACCAGTAGAGATAAAAGCTATGGCTGGGCTTGCATGCTTGGAAGTGGAAACCAAGGTTTGCATTTGGCTTTGAACCACAGTAAGCACAATGGATTATTTTAAAAGTGATATATAGGTGTGCATTTTTTAAAAAATAGAATTACATGCATTTTTCTCTATTGGAAAGAGACTTATTTACAGTTAAGGATAGTTTAATTATTTAGTCCCTTTAAAAAAAGGCCGAGGCTTACTGATTCTAGATTTTCCTCTAATTGCTGTTGGATCAACTCCTTCAATAATAGTGGAATTCTTTCTAAAATAGTACTTTAGAGGCAGAACACTTTGTCAGTACTTCCATCTAAGTATATCTGGCTTACATCATATAGCTGACAATGCAAACAATCCTTTTTTTTTTTTTGTATTCTTATCATAGAATTCAATTTCTATTAAAGAAACAATTTGTATTTAATTGTAATTCAGTCTACCGTCATCATGACCAACTCCAGCGATTCATTTACTCTGCAGACTAAAATTACTTATGAGTTAAGACCATGAATTGGTGCCATCAGGTTATTTTGGGTTCAGATCTATCTGACTACAAATAATGTAGTGGTCCTCCTCCTTTGTCTTCTCCTGTTGGCTCTACTACCTGGGACCTGTCCCAAAGGTGCTTTTTTGCTTTTCAGAGCTGTTTAAACCCATAGCTTTGACAGTTTTCCTTTTGAAAACCTCCATGTGTTTAGGCATGCGAAGTCCACAAGAAATCCTGCAGCACAATCTGGGCTTTATCAGTGGGTGAGACCCCAGGGCACATGGAGAGGTCCAGAAGTGTTGTAGGCTGGGATAGCAGAGGGTGGGCCGGCATTTTCCGGCCTGGGTCTCTTGTGCTGCATCATCATCATCCATCCCAGTGCTGGAGATGTGCAGTAGACCTCCTCCAAGCTCTTGCAGGTATGCTGACTTTATAAAACTCAAGTCGTCTTCCAGCATTTCCTGGGTAGGCAGAAGAAATCCGAGCGTGGCACCTCTGTGGAGTCCGTTTGAGTATGGGTGTGCACACAGGACATTGTTTTGGGTTTTCTCCACCTCTGTTCTGACAGAGGCATGTCCTTTGCCTCCTTGCCTTGTTCTTGCACACAAGGGCAGCATGTACAGCCTTTCATCTCCCCGTGTGAGCCACATGGCCCCAGGAAAGCTCTCCGTGCTTTGTGACGCTGTTACTCCATCTGGAAGTCATTACCAGCCACAGAGCAGCAACGTTTTTCTTGGGAAATGGGGTGGAGGGGAACAGAGGGGCTTCACAGTTGTCATCTTCCAGTAAACCCTCTTTTTTTTTTCCTTTCCTTTTTTTTTTTTTTCTACCCCCTCCTCTCTCACCCATGTCCAAGAAAGCAGTCAGCTCTCTGTATCTTGCCCCCAAGTCACAAGGAAGAACATTGTCATCAGGACTTTTTGGTACAGAGATGGTATTCTTCCAGGACTGAGGGTGTGGGGTTGGAAGGAGTCTCCCTCCCCTCACCTTCTGATGGTCCCACCCTTCCCTGCTGCAGGGGTGGTGACCAGCCTCATGATGTTCAGCATCTCCAGGCCAAGACCCACGGCAGGGTAGGCACGGCAGCCCGGCCTTCCTCATTTGGAGGCTTGGAAAGCTCTTGGATGTGCAGAGTCTCCCGCCTGGGAGTGAGTCTGTCCAGAGAGTAAACATGAAAATCCCTCTTCCCCCTGCTCTCAGCCCCTTTTTAAAGTGCATCCCATGGGGAGGGCAGGCATGGCTTGGAGAGCTGCCCAGGCTTCCTGGGGAGCATGGTGTGATGCTGGAGGGCTTTCTTTTCTTTTCTTTTTTGTCTTTTGGAAACATTGCCATGGTGACCTGCGAGATGAGACAGACCTCCATTAGCTTAACAAGCTAAAGCTGCTGGGAGAGGAGCGAAATGGGGGAGAAGTAGGTCGCTGCCTGGGAATGCCCACGCCTGGAGCTGCACAGCATCTCCGATGGGGATGGTGGGGCATGGGAAGAGGGCTGGCCTGCTCCCTGCTTGTTTTAGAGAGATTCTGCTGTGCTTGTTCCTCCTTTTATTTGTTGTTCATTATTTCCTTTTTTTTAAAAGTTTGTTTTTTCTACTTTTTTTTTTTTCTACTTCTCAGCAGGGACAGGACATGGGTTTTACAACCCTGCAGGCACCAGCTATGCAGCTTTAATGCCAGAGCAAGTACTGACATTGAATACTGCCTTCTTCTTTCCCTTCCCTGCTCCCAAAACTCTGAGCATTTCACTTCCTACCTGGCCTGGAGGCAAAGGGCCCTCCATAGAGGTATCATCTGTGTGAGCTGGGAGCTAAGCTGGTCTCTTGGCTGCTTTTGTTTTCTGTCCCACCTAGCACTATCCAGACAGAAGTGTTTGGTGACTATTGATCCCCTGGGTCTGGTATTTGGGGGCTTTCCACATGGCTAAATCTTCAGGAGGTCATAGAATCATAGAATCTTAGGGTCGGAAGGGACCTTTAAAGGTCATCTAGTCCAACTCCCCTGCAAGAAGCAGGGACATCCTTGCAGCCCGAAACAGCACGCACCCTGGTTGTATCAAGGAAGGAAGGATGACATTTGGTCCATTGCTGCAATTTTCTGATGCATTACATCCTGATGCTGTTGAGTGAAGGGGTCCTATCACGGTTGCTGTGCTCCTGCTTTGAATTCAGACAGGACCCTCTAAGGAGGACGTGAAACTAAGACTGGTTGGCCCTCTTTCCTACAGCTTGCTGTTTTAGGGTTCCATCTCAAAAGGAAGATGGAGGACTCCAGGCAATATTGACAGCACCCATCCCTGCGAGTCCTCCTGTGACTTCCCCAACTCAGAGACACGGGTCCTGCAGTTCACAGCTTGCTTTCACAGGTGGCTGGTTACAGGCGGCAGCTTTAGCAATTGTCCTTACTGCTGCCTTATCCAAGAACTGTACCATAGGGTTAGAAATCACATGGCAATGTTGCTTGAGTACGTGGAGGCACATTGGTACCGTGAACACCTAGAAACGATTTGCTTGCTGTACCTGTTGCTGCAGCTCTGGCTGTTCCTGCTGCCATCGGATGGAGTAGCATGCACTGCAGTTTGCATTTTATACCTCTCTGATTTTAGTTTTTGTTCATGGCAAACAGCATTTCTTGTTTTAAAACCCCTGAGAAAGCTGCAATACAAATGAGCTGGGAAGTGGCACTTGAAAAGCGCATGCAGCCTTGCTGATGCAGAGTTGTGCCGGTTCTGGTGGAGCCCAGAAGGAGTGGATGCTTCTTTGGCGAAGAGTTTCTCACCCAGGACAGGCTGGCAGGAGTTAATCCCATCTCTGGTGCTTACATAGTGAGGAGGCTTGCGCTGAGGGGAGTATCCTCTGACTTTAAGGATGATAATGTGCCATTCAGGATCGGGGTGACAGGTGCCTTGCTCACAGACATGGAGCCCAAAACCATGCTGGCCGTCATCCTCGCTGTCTGCCAGGAATGACAGCTCAGATGTGTTGGGCTGCTTTCTGGCAAAAGGGCTTGGTCGTTCCAGTCTGGGTTGACTGCTGTGAAATAGAGTCCCAGCTGTCTGGCACCCAGTCTCAAGGCACAGACCCCCCCGCCTCTGCCCAGCCCCATCCCTTGAGGGGAAAGATGGGTGTGGGAAAATAAACACCATCCAAAGTGTGTGCTTGGGTGCTTTGGTTGCCTTCGTTTGCTCCTGCAGCCTTCAGCGTGGTATTTCCATGGAGAAACACCCATAGTATTCATTGTTCAAGACCCTATTGTTGCATTAAATATTTTGTGCTTGTTTTTAAATAAACTCCGGAGCAGAGTCCTACTCCGCTGCCTCCCAGGAGGCTGTAGTGCTCTGGCCCTTGATAACAAAAGGCGACTCCATAACGGCCACTTGTTTGTGCTGGGGAATGAAGCTGGCCTTTATCCCAAAAGCCTTCCAGGGTTTTTTGTGGTTTTCCAAGTTCAGGCCGGTCATCACCGCCCTCTCCCCTGCCTGGCTGCGCATTCCTGCTGCTCCCACCCCACCAGTCGCATCCGCAGGGCTCCGGTCAGGAAACTGCATGTGGTGCACATCTTCTTCCCTTCCCTTCCCTCCTTTCCTTCTTGCTGTTTGCTTCCTTGGCAGCAACGCTGGCTCTGGCAAGGAGTTGACGAAGCAGGAGCAGGGAGAGAAGCAGGAAGCCGGGACCTCACTTGTCTGTTCAAGGTCTGCCCAGCCTGTCTGGGGTAGGAGTTCAGCAGGTCGGGTTTGGTTTTGTTGGTTTTTTTTTTTTTTTTTGAAGCTACACACATCCTAGCAAGAAGCAAGTACAAAGGCGTCTGGAAGACTTCTATAAAATGGCAAATGTCTCTGTTCCCTCTTAGTCTCCTCCATTAGTTGAGGCTGTCGCTGGGCTTTTATCTCCTAGTTTTCAGAGCAAAACTTTCCTAGCTGCCAGTGGCTCTTAGGTTTTCCTGATGATCTCAATATAAGAAAGACTTTTTTTTTTTTACGGTGAGAACAATCATTCACTGGAACAACCTCCCCAGGGCCACGGTAGAGTCCCCGTCATTGAAGGTTTTCAAGATATAACTGGACGTGTGCTAGATAGTCTCATCTAGGCTCCCTTTTTCACAAAAGGTTGGACTAGACGATCTTTTGAGGTCCCTTTGAACTTGGGCTGCTCTGTGATTCTGTGATCTCCTGGCTATATTTGTTGTTCAGCCTGGAAGTTGCCTTCAGTGTTTATTTTGAAGAATTTGAGAATAAAGTCTTCTGTCCATCCATGGGAGTGACCTGGTCGTTGGGGTCCCTATAGCATCAGGCTGCTTGGTGTCCAGATGTGCTGCATCTGCTTGTTACCCATCTACCAGGGTGGTTAGCATGAATGGTGACTTCTCAGGTGTTGAAAACATTTGCCTCCAGCCTAGCTTTGTCTTCCGTCTGCTGACCTAATGGGAGAAGTCAGAAGATGCTGCATTTGGTGATTAGCAAAGCTGATTTTCACAGAGGGACTTGTGACGAAGACTCCAGTGGAGCCACCCAAGGCTATAAGAAGGACGCAGCTCGGGTTGAAAACCTAAACCAGCAGTGTCACTGGTACAAGCTGGAGTGGAGAGGGCTGGCTCTTGAGCATTAGCAGATTCTGGTGACAGTAAGCAGACCTTTTTTGAGGCACCACTACTAATACATTCTTCTTGAAACAGCAGTTGTGTAGCATCTGAAAAATCTCTATCAGTCTCTCTGGAGCTTGGCAGGCGAACAGCAGACAGCCTTCATTTTACAGGATGCATTCATGCCTTCTCATCACCCCAAGCCCCTGTGAGGCCCCTCTTCCCTGTGCACTCCCCGGCCCGCTGCTTGCCACGCTGGATCTCTGCCCAGCTGCCGCCACCAGTCCCACTGCCCCGCGTCATCTCCAAGCATTGAGATAAAATCACTTAATGCTACCTCAGGCAGGCCCACAAAACTTCAGCTGTTGGCCTGTCCTTCCCAAGAAACTCTCCTGGTGTCTTTATTTCGCTTTTTTTTTTTTTTTTTTGCTTGTTTTTCCCTTGCGTCACACCTTCGAGTAAGGAGGTGTTGCGTCCCTGCTTGGGGAATTTCAACAACCAAAATTGCCCGTTGGGTTTTTGTGGCTACTGGGCTCTGCTGAAGCATCTGTACCTATCAGGAGGTGCAACTCACGCCTTTCTCTCCTTCTGGTGGTGTTGCTGTGAGGATGTTGGTGTCACCGGCCACAAATCCCGTCAGGTTTTGTGAAGAGGGGCTTCCTGCGAGGTCAGTGTGCTCCATTGTGCCGGCGCTTCCCTTGCAGCTGGCTTCCTCCCTCCTGCGGTGCCTAAATATAGCGGGAGGCATTGTGCAAGTGTAGTGCCGGTGAGAAACGCTGTCCGGAGGGTCCCAGCGCTGGGGTTAGTGGAGTGGTGTTTCCGTCACCGTCTCTCGCTGAGTTGGCCCTTGCATTGGAGCTTGCGTTGTTTGGGTGCTGGTGACTTTTTTTTTAAAGTGGGAAGCAAAGTTCACCCTTTCCCAGTTTGACGTAGCCATAAGGGGATTTTAAACAAGTCGAGACCGTTGTTGTGTATCTGTTTTTTTAGAGGAAGTTAACTTGGCTTGACTCCGCGCTCCGTGTGTGTGCCCTTTAGACTCTGCACTTTAATTATCAGCAGGCTGTTTAAAAGGTACGAAGATAAGAAAAATCTTAAACACAACGGGCATGTACAAGCGGTTTTAATCTCAAGCTCTGTTTATACTGTAGTGCTGTTCCTAAAAGGGAGTTGACAGACTGATTAATAACTATAAAAACATTTTTACTCAGAGCAAAAGAGAACATTTCATTGTAGTGATGTGTCTCCCAAGCGCTAGCAAGATTCACTGTATTGCTGTTACCTCTGGGATGCCCCATGTACGGTTATGCTCATCCTGATTTTTTGTTCCTCACTGTCTGTTAAAAATGGTCACTGTGGTCTTGCCTCATTTGTAATTATTTCTTTGATTATTTTTGGACGTGTCAAATTGCTTTTGAATGGAAGGTTGGACTTGCTTACAAAGGAGTAGAACCACAATACTTGAGAAAATTGGTTAACAAAAAATGCATTAAATATACGGGATACACTAGAAAAAGGTACGTTTTTGGAAAAGGAAAGAAATTTAAGTGAGCTGTAGCATTTGGCTGAGTCATCACCAATCTCATAGCTGGTGAGATGTAGGGATTACTGGCAGCAGCAGACCTGAGTTTTGAGCTAAGCTCTTGTTTCCTGGATGAATAAACTTTCATTCCTCTGTTTTCTGAGCCCCTCTAATACCTAGTTTCCAAGCTTTGAACTAGTTACGGAGTAAGTTGACTGTGCAAATTGAGTAAGTTGAAGTAAAAAATGTCTTCCTCTCTGTACAAGAACGTATAACAAACAGAAGTCAAGCTATATTAAATGAGATGCTGAAGCAGTGCATTTCCCTTAGTTTTGTGGCTCATCTGTCTTTGAAAGGTTAGCCAGATAAATATTTGTATGATGTTTAATATATATAAACCATATGCCTTATTGTTTATGTTAAAAGATATGCTAACTAATAATTTTCATCTCCTCTGCTTAAGTATTTAAAACAGTATGCATGCCATGGGAACCACACTGCAGCTTTGAGGGCACTGTAAAGCCTTTGCCTTGCCTGCTGCGTCCTCTGCCTATTACTGCTCGAGCTCTCTGCATTTCTTCTGATTTTGGGAGCAACGGGTTTTTTAAAGTTTCGATGTTCACAGCTTCAAACACTTTGAGCCCTGACTTGTCTGTACTGTGTTGTTCTACTATGTCTGCTGCCACCTCTACTCGTATCTCCTAGGCATTAATTTTGCGGTAATTAGCCACTCTGGGGAGCTGGCAGGTCCATCCAGGCTTTAGGGCCCTGCCGTAACGCGTCTGCCTCTCTCTCTCCCTTGCAGGAATCTACATCCTGATCGCGGTCGGAGCCGTCATGATGTTCGTGGGGTTCCTGGGATGCTACGGCGCTATTCAGGAGTCTCAGTGCCTTCTGGGAACGGTAAGAGGCACAAAGCTTCGGATGCCGCTTGGCTCCGTGATGTTGGAGGCAACCGTGGCTCCCTTGCCAGAGGCCAGAGGCTTCTGCAAGGAACGGGGCTGGGAGGAGGTGTGAGCACAGGGGTGGGAACGAGCAGAGCAAGGCAGTGCTGTGTGGCCGAGGGCATCTCTGCCCAGCCTGCTGGAGCTCTGCCTGAGCTGGCAGGCACTCTGCAAACTGCCGCCCGTGCCTGGCTGCAGGACAGGGGCAGCAGCAAACCTCATAGCAGAAGAGGTGCAAACAGCAGGATTCTTGGAGATGAATTTTCTCTGTAATATGTGAAACCCCCTGATGCTTTTTTTTTTTTCCCTGCCAAGGTCTGGCTGTCTTATCAAGCACCTCCTGAATTCTCTCTCTTACCTGATGTGCCCTACAGCTTCCCCTTTCACTCCGTTTCAAGGTTGCCTGTGGCGATTCCAGTTCTTTTAAGGAATCATCTACTATTTTTATCTGTTTGGACAAGGAAACAGCAAAGACTTCCTACAATATTTTAGTGAGGACATCTAGATGCATCCTGGAAAATCCATTACTGAAGTACTACAGGCGTCCTTGATGTGAGACAGCAGCTCACGATTCCTGGCACGGAATGAGCTTAATTGTATAAACTGCAGCCACACCAAAAGCCTTTGCCTTGGGAAAGGCTATGATTCTATGATTCTATGAAAGGCTATGATTCTATGAAAGGCAGACCCATTTATTTAAAGCAAGTTCTCACATGTGGTTCAGCTTTAAACTAAATGAAAAAAAAATATAATTGGAGGGATAAAACAAAAAACAAACAAACAAAAAAACACACACACACAAAAAAAAAAAGTTAGTTTTTTAAAAATTGGAAGGACTTTCCAGGCTTCGTTGAGCTGGAAGATTCTTGGTGCTGCTGTAGTGATGCATAGGTGTAGATTCAACTTGGAGAGAGGGAAATGGAGCTGCTTTCCATTGCTCTCACACATGGCTTCACCTCTGGTTGCTTCTCTTTCCCAATAAGAAGGGAGTGCTTCTCACCAGCTTCTAGGAGGCACTTCTGAATTTCGGTGGATGAGAGCCACTGTAGGCATTATCGTTGCTGCGGAGAACAGGAGGAGCCCGTGCACAAAGCGACTGGTTGTTGTAGTGAGGTCTGGCAGCTTTGGATTACATTTTTTTTGTTGTTAACGCAAGCGATTACAGAACCTGAATTACCCCTCGCTCCCTCTTGAAGTTGGAAAGAGGATTAGAAGGGCAGATGGTACAATGTACCTGAGGCCCAACAGGGAAACCGGCTGCTTTGGCTGAAATTCGCAGCTCTAGCTGCTGTGCGCTGCCCGCGTTTGCTCATACCTTGGCTTGCCAAGAGAAGGCTGGAGACGCCTCATGATGACGCTTTTCACTGGCCAAGGCTCCCACCATGCTCCAAGGGCATTTCTAGGCAGCCTCCTCAAGGTGTTGCAGGGAAGCAACAACTCTCCCCTCTCCTGCAGCCAGCTGATGGAGTGACTGTAGGCTTATTGCAAAAGGGGAAAGTACCAGGAACCTCCATGCTATCAAAATCCCGTGCTGAAGGCAGCGTGGAAGGTGAGTGGCGAGCCCTGAGGAAGGCAGGAGGGAGCTGCTCCCCAGGAAGCGGCTGGGGCACATCCGAACACCAGGCCAGGAACACCGCTGTGTTCCCATAGCGTCAAGCTGCATCTCTGGTGTTCTGCAACTGGCTCGCAGAACTGAGTGTGCAGGAAGATGTACCTCCAAATCTGAGACAAAAGAGCCATCCTTCACTGAAGGGTAACCACTGCAAGAGTGAGCCCTAGTGCTTAACCAGAGAATTACAGAGGCCTCACGCCCAGGCTTTAGGGTTCCTTAACCCAGTTCCCCAAAGATGTTCCTAGAGAACCAGGGATAGATAGGTGTTTAAATTGCAGTTGGTTGTTCTGGGGCTGGACAAGGATGTTGGAAGTCCTTTCCTGCAGTCAGGTCAACAGTCCTGTTTCCATTTTGCTGATAACCCTTTGCTCTTGCATGCGAGAGCCAGCTTGTAGCATCAATCTGGAAACTCCCATTTCCTCGGTTGTTGAAGAAGATGTCTTGAATGTGTCTGGAACAGAGACTGCTCAGGAGCCAGGGCCTGTTGTCCTGCCCCATACTGTGATTTTAGGTCTTCCCCTGACTGCAGTCACCTCTTTTGCTTCTTTCCATCCATGGTAGCTCTCTCAATTTGGGGCTTTTCCCAGGAAGAAGTCACTGGGGGCGATGCTGGCTGTATGTGGAACGTGCCTGTCTGTGCCTTCCCACTCAACTCTGATGTATGAGCTTCCCATTTCTACTCTAACAGACTGACCATCGCAACATGTTCTTGGGATCAGAACAAAAAGATGGAGGGAGGCTTTGGGGGAGTGGCAGGGAGGAGTGCTGGAATTGCATGAACAGAGTGGGACTGTGGGAAAACATCAGTGTTGGTATTTATGCAAAAAACTGCAGTAGCCTTGCAGGGCTGTGGATGCCAAGAGAGCTGGCCATAAATCACGCCCTGACGCCTGCAGCTCCTCAGCAGCTGAAATGCGTTTTTAACCCTACACTGGCAATTCCCATCCTCAGAGCATCCGTGGCAGAGCAAGACGCTTGTCTGGATTGTCCTGCAGGTGTATGACGAGGAGCAATGCGTCTTGTGGTGCACAAGGCATCTTCATCCCTGCCAGTCAGTCCCTGTGGGGGAAAGGCTGTGCTAATCCCTCTTCAGCCTTTACAGTGGGAAGTCTGGATGTAGAGTGACATCTGATGAGTTATAGGGAAATATGTTTGGGCTAAGTGTGTGTATGAGAGAGAAAATCGTTTGAAGTCAGGTAACACCTTGCTCTGATCTTCTCAGTCAGTACAAGTGCTACTTCACACCCCTACCCACCTAATTTCAGCTTTTGCCTGTAGCCACATACGTTAAGTGTCCCTCTCTTGATTTGTCTTTGCAGTTCTTCACTTGCCTGGTGATCCTGTTTGCCTGCGAAGTTGCGGCTGGAATTTGGGGATTTGTCAACAAAGACCAAGTAAGATGACTCTGAAACCTGCATTTGTGGGACTGGGAGGCTGGGGTAGGATCGCAACAGATCCTGGCCTGAGCTGTTTTGCTCATGATCTGCTCCCAGACTGAGTCACGGGGGCTTGGATTAGCTGTGTGACCTGGGCAGGTCACCTAACTCCTCTAGGCGGGGCTGATGAACTTGAAATGTGAGCACTTTATGGTAAGAGCTGCCCCTTACGGTATATACTGCAATGTCTGGAGTAAAAATAGCCCTGTCTTGCTTGGGTCTCCTCTTGCTGCCACTTTGTGAGTCACAGTGTGAGTTGATTCGTGTATGAAGTAGTGAGGGAAAGCCATCTGCACGTCCTAGGTGCCAAAGAGCAAAGAGTGAACCCAGCCGTGTGGCCCCGAAGGGCAGGAATACCGTATGGGGAGAGCCTGCGTCTGCGTTAATGGGATTGCTTGATGCTTCCTGCCCTGTGCCAGTGTCATATAACCTGCTTTGGGCTGTCCGTCTGCCAGGACTGAGCTCGCTGCTGCTCCATGTGCTGTGCACGCGTGAGGGGTAGAAGTCATCTTTCTGTCCCGGGCGCCTTGCTAGGGATTGCTGGGATGAGATCTTCTGGCTGGAGGGGTTAGATAAAGGGTAGGACACAAAATTGCAGCTTTTCACCTTCCCTTTCTGCTCACCTTTCCTTCGCTATGGTCACACACATGCAGAGTTTGGGCTTAAAGAGCAAAACAACCATGGCCATGCTGCAGCAAGCAGCGGGCTGGGTGTTGATCACTGCTGTCGAGGGTTTGGAGGAGAGAAGGGGACTATTTGTACACAAATCCCGGAGTAGACTCTCTGGCAGAGTAGGAAATGTGTTTACTTTACGAAGAGACGTAAGCCAGCTGTGTACGTAGATGGTGGCCTACTCAGCTTTCACATGCACGTAGGCCACAGATGATCGGCTGGGCCGTGAATGGGAACACCCTTGTAGTCATTCACCAAAGAGAGCATGACTTCACCGGAATAAACTCTTCCGTGGCTAAACATATCAGTATGCAGCCAGGGTGCTGTTTCCTAGCAACTTTGGTGAGCTAATTAACCTTTGCAGAGGGACTGTGCCTCCTGCAGATGTCAGTTTGTGAATCCTGAAGAGTCTAAGATGTGCAACTGAAGGGACAGCAAAAAAAAAAGTGAGGTCTGAGTAAGGAGGGACCCCATGGGTGTTGCTTTCCGTGCTTGGGAGAAGGCGCTTGGCCATCAGAACACAAAGCAGAAAAATTTAGGATTTTCCAATACAAGAGCAATGACCTCAGCCCCTAAAATTAATTTTGCAGTTTAAAAAGAACAGTGGCAGTCTGTTGGCCTCAGCTGCTTTTGCAGCCTTGATAATGAATGGGCTGTTTGGAAGTCCTGGCTCACGAGGCGGGCGGCTTGCTTCTCCCCGCCTCGGCTGGGGGCTTCTTGGGAGCGACGCAGGCTGGGAGGGGAGCGCTGAATGATCCCAGCCACCGAGAGCTGCTCCCAGCAGGGACTCTGTTCCACCTGGGTTTGCAGCCCTGACCAATGCCCCTTGCAGGGACAGTCACCTCCTAGTGAAGCAGGCACAGGATGCTCTTCCACGGAGCTGGAGGCAGTCTCTCCTTCAGCCTGCCTTCTTGGCGATGCTTTCGATACAGGATGGGGAGGCAAGAAGTAGGATATTTTTAATTTTTTTTTTTTTCCATGTACCAGAATCAGTATACTCAAAGAACATTGCCCTCCAAAGCACACTTTTTTAAAAAAGTGGTGGAGAAATGCTGGGATAATTGACTGAAATCAGGCTCCTCCTTGCTGCTGTTTTTTTTTTTTGTGTGCTAATCCAGCCTGCGCTGCCAAGAACAGATGTTCTGGAAAGTGTTTTCCCTTTCATACTTGCTTGTATTTTTTTCTCTTGCTTCTCTTGCATGTCCTCCTTTCGTCTGTTTCTCCCAAATTATTGGAGGCTGTTAAAGGAGAAGCCACAAGGCCAGTTTCCCTGAAAACGAGGGGTTGTTTTGCATTGTGGAGCAGATCCCCATGGGTGGCTGCAGTTTACCAGCCCAGGTGGCAGGACTAGACTATGAATGAGACTTCGCATATAACCATTGACAGGACGAGGGTGCCCAGCTCCACATAGGGACCTGGTAGTGTTTAACATCCATCCAAAAGTGCCTAAGCTTCCTGACGCAAATGAACCACCTCACTAGGCTTTAGTGTGCGATCTCTCCAAATTCCTGCCATCCCATCCAAGCCAGACAGTAAGGTGAGGTGCCCATACCTACAGATGGTCTTGCTTGTGTGTCCCACCTCCTTCTGACTTCCCCAGCATGTCCTGCCTCTGTGGCCTCGGTGGGAAGCATGTTGCCTGCTTGCTTTGTCTCCATGTTTTGGGTGATTCCGAACAAGCTGTTTCTGCATTCCTGAGCCCAACAGCAAACCCACGTGGGCTGAAGCCTATCTCAGATCTCGTGGTTTGCTCTCCAGGACTTGGATAGTGTTGGCTGGAACCTGCTGGCTGGTGGATGGGCTTCTTAATATTTGCAGCTCTTAACATGCTACGACTGAAGGGACTTGAGCCCTATGTAAGACAGGCCTTTTTTCACACATCCATGCAAATAAATGGGGTACAAATCTATTTAAAAACTGCTCATCTACCTGCAAGTGCCGTTAGAGGGAACCTGTCCCCTTCAGGCACATCTGCTGGATGGGTTTCCTCCTCCTCCTCTGGCTGAAAGGGAGTTTTTCCCCCTTTATTTCCTAGATAGCCAAAGATGTGAAGCAGTTCTATGATCAAGCGTTTCAACAAGCGCTCATGGCAGAATCGGAGGCGAACAACGGGAAAGCTGTAGTGAAGACCTTTCATGAAACGGTAAGACATCGGCGGTCTTGCTGCATGCTCTGCTTGGGCTATGTGCAGTTGGCCAGAGCAACTGGTGATGGATAGGATGCTGCGTGCCGCGAATTACACCCCAGTTAATTTCAGCATACAGTTTGTCAGTGGGTAAGTGGTGAGGAGCGTCTGTCGCTGCACATAGACTGATCCTTCCCACCGAGGCAGAGGCACTGAGTTGAAATACAAGTCCTCGGGCAGGGAATGAGGACAACGCTGGATTTTTTTGATGCTTAGGAGCGAACTGGATCAAATGTGTTCTCAGCACTGGGATTTTGCTGCCTGCTTTCCAAGCTCTATATCAAAATCTCCTCTCTATAGGAATTTCTTGTACCCAGAAGAAATGAGAATGTGGGAGGATGGAGAATTAAAAATGGGGCTCAGGAAAATGAATGGGAAAAACAGGGAAGTCTGTCCCAAGCTCTAATTAAGTTACTTTCCATTTATCTCAGTACCCCTGATTGAGTAAAATTCAATGGAAGAAAAATGTTGCTCTGAGGAACTAATCCCAATACTTCCTCTGCTCAGCAGGAAACAGAATCTCTGGAGAGAGCTGGGTTCACTCTCCTCCAGGACACCGATGCCAGACCTGTCTGGGATTATTGTAGGAAGCAGCTGTATTGCATGGAAAGAAAAAAAAAATTGAATTTGGAGAGTTATTCCCCCTCCCTTGTTTCCCCCTCCAAGATGCCTTCTTGGGTGGCTTGAAGGATGTTTAATGGTGGGGAGAGCACTGCATGAATATTTGCTGTACACTAACACTGTTTTTTTGTTGTTTGGTTGGTTTTTTTTTCTCCTCTCTGTGTAGCTGGACTGCTGTGGTCCTGATAATGGAATAGGAGCTATCACTCCCCTGTGGAGAGCAGACCTCTGCCCAAAGAAGGAACTCTTTGAGGTAAGCTTTATTGAGGTGGGCACAATTGCTCTTTGCTCAGCACGGCTCCTGCGAGGAAACTCAGCTGCCAGGGAAATTTGGGGATTTATTGGGTATGAGAGATTTTATTTATTTGGGGATGTTGTTGAGGGAATGTTGGAGGTTCCCATTGGTGCTTCCTTTGCTGTTGCTGCTTGAGGGGGCTGGCAGGCACAGAGGGAACTGGGAACAGCCAGTCCTTCCTGGTGGGAAGTCCTCGAGTCAGGAGCCAGGAATCCGAGCAGGAAAGCAGGTCTGCCTTTCTGGGTGCTGGGGCCAGGTGAGGGGAAAGCAGGCTCTCTGACCAGAGTACTTTTCCACTTCAGTACCACACGAACTGCCACAGAAAAATCGACGAGCTGTTCTCTGGGAAGCTGTACCTGATTGGTATCGCCGCCATCGTGGTTGCTGTGATCATGGTAAGCATGCCTGTGTGGCGCCCTGCTGTTTTGGGATGGGAAAAAGCCACCTTGGGGTACCCTGGTCCTGTTCCAGCTGGGCTGGATCCATCCCTCTCCTCCAATGCCCCTGAGGCTCAGCAGGCAGTGCCAGCCCTCTGCACCCCAGCTGCTGTGGGTTGTGGCGAGACTAAGGGCTTTGTCATCCCCTAAGGGGGTCGGGATGTTAGGGTAGGCACTCGGCGAGCGCGTTGGAGCAGGAGCACCTGTAAACCCATCCAATCATAAAGCCTCCTTGCTGCCTCCAAAACTGCTCGTTTTTCAGGCCACCACCTTTTGTCGCTGGGGTCTGCAGCAAGAAGGGACTTGCTTTCTTTGCCACGGTGGGTTTGCTTCCCGGTGAGTGGCATGGGCTGGTAACACAGCGCTTGCACAAATGCTGGGCTATGACAGCACAGGGATCTCGAAGCGTTTGCTGTGCAGCTGGCAGCTGGGAGGCTTGCAATGTACCACCAGTGCTGCCAGCGAGAGGGGAGAACATCATCTTATCTCGAATTAGCCAAGTCCTAATAAAAACAACAGCAAAGACGCAGCATCTCTGCCCTTATCTCTGGCTTGATGGTGTTTACACAAAGTGGGGGACCTCAGGACATTGGGGAGCTCATGCATCGTAGGGGTTGGTGCCTCACTGGTGGCCTTGTGTCTCCCAACAGATCTTCGAAATGATCCTGAGCATGGTGCTATGCTGTGGCATAAGGAACAGCTCTGTCTACTGAGCAGTGAGAGCTGGGGAGGGGAAGGGGGGAACAGGGCGGACGGTGCTAGAGGGGACCCCAAGTGCCACCAAGTGACCAGGAGACATTTCAACAAAAGACAAAGAAAACTATGTATATAAATACTTCCAATATTACCATACAGTACTTATCATTTTTATTTTGAAGTACTTTTTTTTTTTTTAAATAAATAAAACTTTCCTGTATCTTTGTGGTTGAGTTAGTTACACATCAGTTTTGTGTGATGGGGAAAGCTGCTGTAGCAGATCGAGTCCTTCCTCTCCCTTCCCCACCCCCTGTAACTCAGAAATAATGTTGGTGGAAGATGTACAGAGGAGAAGGCTGCAGCCTGTTATCAGAAAACTTTGCCTTGGTTTTTACTCTCTTTTTCAACACTGACATTTTTTTATATATGTAATTGGATGCTGAAGCAGGATTTAGCATTTTTGTACATTTGTACTCATGTTTTTTTTTCCTGCCACCACCCCAACTCCCTGGCATTTCTAAGCTGTCCATAGGGAAGCCTTGCTGCCTGAAGTCTGGGAGGGAGGAGAGGAAACAGCCCCAGTTGCCTGGGAGCGATGTATCCCCAGCGGAAATGCTGGCGTGTTGTTCCTTTCTGACCTGTTTGCATTGCTAGGTCAATCCTTAACAGAAGTCACACTTAAATTTTTCTAATTTCTGAAGCGTGGGGATGTTTTTGGCTTTTTGGTTTTGTGTTTTTTGTTTTTTTTTTTCTTGGGGCTATAAGTTGTCTTGGGGCTATAAATTGTCTCATTTCCATTGATCTGTTACATTAAAGGGTCAGTGGCTGGGGGTGAATTTTAGTCCCAGTTTTTCAAATATAGCAAACTGAAAAGTAAGTAACTTTTTTAACCTCCATCAATGTTTCTTTATAGACATATGGTTTTGAAAGAGTCTAGTTCTGTACTGTTTCCACTGTTAAGCTAAAGCTTGCATACTCATTATATTAGAGAAAAAAAAAAACTTAAAAAAAAATCCTTAACCTTAGAAATCCTGCATTTATATACTGCAGGAGGATGCTTGGGGGTTCCCAGTCATAGGCGTATATATTTAAAATTTCATCTTTGCATCATTCTCTTTTCAATGAAATTTTCCTTACTTATAGCGTATTGTCACACACTGTAATATTGCTGGGAATTTGCCATAACTTGATTTTGGGGAAAATAAAAAAAAGTTAATTTTTAAGACCTTCCACTTTCAGTTACATCAACAGCAGGAGATCAGCTTATCAAAGCAAGGGAATTCAGGATTTTAGATCGCACCCGTTGAAACACTTTCTTGTGACCTGGTAAGCTTTGATTGCCAATTCAATGTATGTGGCTTCTGTTGTATGCCACGTTACTGTGTAGATAGAGGGGGAGAGTAACCCAAGAGCTATGTAATAAAATCAGAGTGTCTCTAAAAAGATGATCTATATGTATAGTTCTATAGATATATATTTTTAAGCAAAGTCTTTTCCTTAGCCGTACAGGCACTTGAGCTGGAAGTGATCTCAGCTCTTTGCCACCTTGAAGCAGGTAAGGGGAAGAGTTGAAACTAGTGATCACCTTCCCCACTTCAGGAATATTTCTGTCTCTTAAAGCATTTCACTCTCCCCCTTCATTGCAATTAAGAGCTTTGAATCGGATAGGGAGGGAGACCCGTGATCGTTTTAAACTAGTACCTCGTGCACCGCACGTGGCTGCTGTGGCCTTCGCCACTACAGGACAGGAAATTCCTGCACTGGGGCAAACTGATCCATTCGGAGGCTTTTCCCCCCGCTTCCACTCTCCCCTTTCCTCTTCCTGCCTTTTAGTATATAGGGCCTTTAAAAAGTATATAGGTAAATATATATATATATATCTCAAGTTGTGCTGGGTAAGAGGAGGAAGTGCTTCAACAGAACTTCAGTTTGAGGGGTTGGACAAGAAAAGATTCAGCCTTAGAAACAGCCTTAAAGCAACGCTGCCCTGAATGTCCACATTGTGCACGTGGAGAATGAGATGAGGTTTTCCAGTAGGTAACCCCTTCCCCTGCTCCCCAGCGTAGCTCCTTCAGGTCATCTACTCTGTTTTGTGGTGATATGTATATGCATCAACCAAGCACGTGTGTTTACATATATGTGCGTTGGGATTGTTAGCATACAGAATGGATGTGTAACTTGCCGCCTTTTTTGTTGACTGTTGATAAATGTGTATAAATATGCCATTAAGCATTTCAATTCTGTTTTCTTTCCTTATACCGTATTTTTGATATTGTTCAGTATTCAGTTGATGCTGTGCACGTAGCTGGAGCTCTGTTTGAAGACGGACTGGGTCTCGATGCAGGTCAGGTGTGTCCTTGGACGTTGTAGCTTTAGGAGTCTGCGTTGTCCCAGGCAGGAGCAATTGGGAGAAGGTGGTAGCCAGAGAGGGAGTCTGACTGTGGGAGGAAGAAGAGGAGGATGTTTGCTCAGACCACGTCCCGCACACGGTGCAGCTTGCTCTCTGGCTCGTTTTAGAGGTGGTTTGTCACTGTGGGGAGCTCCAGCAGCATCTCTGTGGACGACCCCCTGTCCCTGTGGCCGTGACAGGGAAGATGCTGCAGGATGGTAGTAGCCAGGGGCTTGGGAGGGCCATGGGAGGGGGCAGAAGTTTTGCACAGAGAGGGTAATGATTTCTTTAGAGTTACTAGCTGAGAGTCCCCATGTTCAATGGCATGGTCACCAGCCATACCAGGAGGGGTCAGCCCTCGGAGATGAGGGACAGAGAGGAACCATCATGCTTAAGAATGATGAAGTAGCTGAGAAGCCCTCATGGAAAAAAATACCCACTTAGGTCTCCTCTAGTGAAGCTGGACCGGAGTTAAACTAGAGGGGGAGCTGTGAAGGGCAGAGGGGACTTGCCCTGTTGGAAGTACTCCAGATCCAAAAGTGACGGGGCTCTTCTGCCAGCTGGTCAGTCCCTAGGCTGTCTCGGGTGAAGGGGGAAAAAATACTAGGTAGGACCTCTGCCCTGCCTCAGACCCGCTCCTGCATACCTGTGGATTTGTGTGTGCAACATGGGGCCTCATTCTGCTCGCCTCCGCACCTCCAAAAAACAAACTAAGGATGAAATTGTGGGCTGTAAATACAAACCCCCTCCCTCTCCAGGGAAGCTTCCTCCTGGAGCTAGTGACAGCTGAGAAAATGGCTGTGAGCTGAGGTGGGGAGGAGGAGAGAAGCTGGTGGGGAAGAGGAGAGTCAACTGTCCAGGTCTAAGTTCAAAGACCACATCGAAAGGTCAAACAGAGCCGCTGACAGCTTAACTGAATGCTTGGGATTTTTTCATACTGTGGAGCATGCCACAAATCAGTGTGTTTAACTTCTTTCTGCCTTTTTTTTTTTAAAAAAAGAAATGAAACAAAAATCAATTTAATAAACATTTCTCATAGTGTGCATAGTGTGATGAACCGCTGCAGTTTTACAGCTAGTTAACCTTAACACCAGGATGCTTTGTGAACCAGGCTTCAACAGCACGGGGTTTTCCAGCCCCTGGGAGGGGGGCCTGCAGGCAGGCTGGGGATGCATCCAGAATGGTGCTGAGGGAAGGCAAAAAGGTTGCTTGCCAGCAGTGGTGGATGCTGCAGTTATGTCCCCCCTCAAGGAGGACATAGCTGTTGGGGACCTACTGTGGATTGCAAAATAGGGTAACTGTGCTGAAATTCAGGGGGCTGCGGTGGCAGTACTGTGCATGCTCAAGGGGCTTCTGCCAAAGTGACTGAAAATGGCCCAAAATGCTCTCTGCCGCTATCTAGCCGGGGGCTGGTCTGGTTTTTGCGGATGGTCTGGTAATGCCACCATTGCTGCCACCGCCTGCCCCTCTGTACCATCAGGGGACAGCCCTGCTGGCAGCGAGGGGGGAGGCCAAGCACTGTGATCCCGCAACTGCCTGCCTTTCTCTGCCCTGTCTTGGACTTCTCGCTGCGCTGAAAGCAGGAATGTGCTGCAGCAGCTGCCAGCCATCGCCTGCGCTGGTACGGAGTAGGGGGGAATGCCAGGCGAGGGAGAGCGATGTTCATCTGCCGCAAAGAAAGGCCAGCCCTGCTCCCGGCGGCTTTGCCCGTGCTACGAGATCATGCCCATCTGTTGTTCTTTCACTGTTTACCTGAATGTTAATGGAGTCAGACATAATGACTTCTGGAAAGAAAAAAAAAAAAGTTATATTTAAAAACAATAAATAAAGAAACAAAACAAAACCCATTGTTAGTGGATTTTTAATGATGTGTTGTCAGATCTTGTTTCTTTCCATCCCGTACAGATTTCTGCCACGTCTTCCAAGGGAACAGGCTTGTCTCGTTCTTGTGTTCAAGCAAAATTTGGACTGCAGGGAATGCAGTCCTTAGCTGACCCTCTAGGTGGTTTCCCATGAATGTGATGCTCTTTGCTTCATGCCTTAAAACATTTTTATTGTGGTGCTGTGTTGTTGCTCCAGATGGGGATAAAATTATTCCTGCCTCTGGAGCTAGGATTAAGCTGATGTGAGTCACTGTCAGACTCAGGCTAGTGTTCAACAGGGGGAGAAACGATAGTGGAAACAAACTGGCAAAGCACAGCGCATATTTGGCATCCAGGGCGCGTGTCTTGGGACCTCAGCCTGGAAGCATAACTGGGATCTTAAACTTTCCCTGGCTAAATGCAATCCCCTCTGTTTGCACCTCAGGTCTGAGTATTAACACTGATGTGCTCGAAACAGATGAGTGGTACGTGCTGCTTGAGCCAAGAGGCTGGGACAGGACAGGGCAAACCAGGCCCCTTTAAGGTGCTGTTAAGTGAAGACACGGGTTATTCTTGGAAAACAGCAGTTCTGCTGCGTGTGAGCATGTGAGGCTCACACGGATAAACCACTGTGAGAGGAAGGGGTGGGTGGAACGCTTTCAGCCCGCTTGTTCTCATGTTGTACTGACAACCCTGGCTTACGCTTCTCTTAAAGATTTTTCTCCAGAGGCCTTAAAGGACTTGGAAAGTCACTGGAGATCTTACTGTGGGCTTCCGATTCCTAGGAATATTGACTGTGGAATTTCTTTTTTTTGTGAAACAAGAATTTTCACAAAATGAAAATATAAGTGTGATTTTTTCTAAGCTTGACCAAGTTGGGATTTTTTCCAGTAGAATTCTTTTCCTCCCTCCTCCCAAACTGTTTTTTTTAAAAAAAAAATTCTCTAGATTGTTTCTAACGAAACATTTTGGAGGTGTTTTTTTACTTTGGCGAGCTCTATTTTGTAAGCCTCTTCTGGGCTGTTTGTGTTGTTAGCAGCGATGTGCCTGTTTCCTACAGCTGGGACTAACAGGTATAAATGGCTTATGTCCGTTCCCTATTAAGAGGTTGTCTAAACTCTAACCAAGATTTGCAATATTCCCACGAGGTGGCGGGGGGGGGTGGAACCAGCCAGCTCTCCCATGCGAGAGCTGTTCATGGCGGAGGTTTCGGTAGAGGAAAGCACCCTCCCCCTGCCTGCCAGCTCCATTTGCCAGGCTTGGTGATGAGGGATGTGTAAGATAGTGGCTGTGATGACATTGCTGCTCAGAACCGCCGTTTCCTTTGCTGGGCATGGCAGCATGGCCCTTCCAGTTAGAGGAGAGGAGGGAGTTTCAGCTCCAGGGCAAGCTGCTGACAGCAGATGAGACTGTTCTGAAAAAAACACGTGAATATTTGAACTACCTTATTTACTGGCAGGGCCGCAGTAGGACTGGGAAGCTGTGGCTGCGCTGGAAAGGAGGTGAGAGTGGAAAGAGAGCTTTCAGTGAAGGAACATGTGCCATCAGTGAGTGCCCAAGGTGGAGAGACAAACAATTAACTACCTGGCCAGCTCCTGATGCAGTGATAAAGACACAGGCTAGAAGCCCCAAATCCCACTGGTACCAGGCTGTGCAGCAGAACTAGAAGCACAGTGTTAATCTCTGTATTTTGGTCTGACCACTCCTCTCAGTTGCAGCCTGGGGAGCATCAGATTACCTTGCACAGGGCATAACCGAAGCAGGAGGGCACAGAAGCAAAGACGCGCTGTTCCCACGCGAGCGCTTCTGGCAGCTTGTCTGACGCTGGCGGCCTGATGCTTTCACTCCAGAGCCCGGGGACCTGGAGCAAACGGGAAACACCTCCCAGCCACCAAAACTGCTGGATAACTGAAACCCCCGTTGTTTTCTCACTTGCAGATGCTTTAGAGGGTACATAAACTTTGCAGCCGGGCATGCCAGTGGGGACTGCCTGGCGTTTCTCACTGGGTTTAGCTGGCCCAGCTCAAGTGCCAGTGGTCACAAGTAACATTTCTAATTAGAGTTTAATCACACCTTTTTCTTTTTTTTTTTCCTTTTCTTTTTAAAAACTGGAGTTTCTTGGCCCTGCTTTACTAGGGCATTCCCTCATGTTAGAACACAGCCTTGCTGTTGGTGTCAGGCCAGGTGAGACGGCGCACGCACAACACCCTGCCTGCCGGCTGCGAGTAAACTGGTAAGATTTCCTCTGGCAAGGGTTACTGGTGTTAAATGCAAAGCCCTGTGCTGGCCGCAAAGTTCTGTTGGTTAATGAAGCTCCTAAGGTCATGTTCTAACAAGAGGTTTGGAGAGTTTGGGGGTTTTTGGTTTCTTCCTTAATTGTTAACTTCAAGGTCCTCAGCTGGTTCCAACGACCTCTTACAGCCCTTGGCTACTGCTGTTAGTGTGAGGTGTGCTGGGGCCAATGATAGGAAAGAAAAAAAAATTAATTAGGAAAAGGGTTCTTTTAGTACAAAGATTCTGTAGGTAAATTGAAGTGAACAGAGACCCCCAACTGTTTTTGTTTCTTTTTAAAATTTCAAATAATTGCTGAAATCATTAATTTTGCTCTTAAGTGACTTCAGGTCCCTCCCACACATGCAGTGTCCCTAACAGAAAAGGGGCTGCAGGTCCTCTCCAGGCTGGCAATAACATCATTATTGTGGGGAATCAAGCTACTAAAGACCTTCATAGCCCGCCTGCATTAAAACTCACTCCACAGAACTCATTTTATGTAGTTACCTTAGGGAGGAAAAGCACCAACATGAGTAAACACCGCTGGAATAAATCAAACCTGCTAGCGGGTGAGCCAGGACCAAATGACAGGGCAAAGTAAAACAGGCAAGCAAAACCTGGTGTAGGCGAGCAGTAGTGCCAGGGATTGAATCTTGGAAGCTCATCCCACAGGGATTTCAAGGCGATTTCAAGGCCATTCTGGCAAATGGGAGAGGGCAATCCAAATTAATTCCTTCAGCCTGTACCCATTCTGGCTTGGTGTGACTGCCTTCTCCCAGCAGAGAAGGACGTAGTGGTCACTACTGTGTTTTACTTTTTGCCTGCAGGAAAATACTCCTTTCCCTCCCCGCCTCCCCTCAGGAGCTACAGCATCATCTGTGTCTGGCCACAACAGACTACCTTCCATACTCCTTCTGGACACAGGAGATGGTGAAAATGCATCCCATCGCTCTCTGTCTGGCTTGCAGGATCTGGGCAGCTGCTAGGGAATTGCCTGCTGCTTTCCTATAGCCGGAGGAGAGAGGCCAGTGGTCCCTGCCAGGCGCCTACCCCAGGCCCTGAGCGCAGAGGCAGCAGGAGCCTGCCAGTGAGCAGCGGAAACAGCTACCGGATGGGGGCCAAACGACAGATTTATTTGCAAGAAAGGAGCACCAGGCACCCAGTAACGGGGCTGAGACTGGTATGCATTTGCACACACCACCCCCACACGCAGGGACGCGCTGGCTTCCTGCAGACACATGGAGCTGGCCTCTTGGAGCCCATGCACCGGACGCAGCCCACTCACATGGATGATGTCCCACGCTGCAGCTCAAATCCACCTTCCAGTTCCTCACCGTACCCCCGCCCCCTTCAAGCCACCTTAGATCATGCCGGCAAAGGGAAAACGCTTTACCATCTGTTTGTCTTCAGAGTCTGACTCATTATTTTTATTTCAGCTGTCGCCAAGCAATAGCGAAAATCCCAACACACAAGCATAACCACCGCTGCAAACTGTCTTGTTCTCAGCCACCAGAGAAAAAGCAGCTCATCCCCGGTTCTCCACAGTGTGTGACATTAAATCTTCTGCAAATAGACAGGAAGGAGAAAAAGGGTACGGCCAGCTTCTGAAGCTGATCTTGGTCATCAATATACACTGCATCCAGGCAAAAAAAAAAGAGAACTTGCAGCCTCTGGAAATGGAGGAATGGGGCTTGTCTCTGAAGGCACCCACATCCATAGGTGATGGAGATAGTGGAGGTGCTGTAGCCCTCTTCTGCCACTCTGAGCCCCTAATCTAGCACTGAAACCAGAGTTCAAAACAGAAGCGCACCACCGATCCCACCAGTCCGTGGTGTACCCCACTTCTCTTCAGCCTTACAGAACAGGGGCATAACACTGCTTATTCCTCATGTTCTTGCCTGCTCCCCAGTACCCTCAGAGGCCCACTCCTGGTGTGTCCCCTGCACCCTAAGCAGTGTTACGCAGCACTGGTAGCCTTCACCCGTGCCTTACTCTTGCCTCCCTTCGTTCACTACCCTCCTCCCATCCGTTCCTGCTCGCCTACCAGAGGACTCATTTTCCTCTCTTCCTCCCATCAGCTACGAATCCATGGGAATGCCAGTCACCGTACTACCATATGTGTATACATTAAAAAAAATAGGATCACCAAACAGGGAAACACCTCTAGAGCTGTTGTTTTAAAACTACAGCACTGACTCCAGACAGACAAGATATTTTGCACTAATCTCGTCGTTCCTGCCAAATGTATTCCAAACGCAGCCCTTGCCTCATAAATTACCGTAGTTAGCAACACTCCAGCAGGCAAAAGTATATATTTAAAAGGTGACAATGCCAATGGAGTGACTGCAGTTTATACTACGGGTGACTCACAGTGAGGCCCCGCTCGAAGGGATCCAGTGAAGTTTCCTCAGCTGCGGGTGCGGCCTCACCTCTAATGCACCCATTGAAAAAGCAACTTGTGATGCAGCAGGGCTGGGACGCCATGGGGGGAAAAACTAACGTGCAACTAATATCAGACAAAGTGGGGCTATATGGTAATTTCTTCTTTTGTTGCAAAACTATAGTGTAGATTTATACTCAAGGCCTATAGCAAATCCCTCAGGGCAGGGTGACCTGAGGAGGTAGAGACCTTTAGAAGCTCCGGCCACGCGCCGGCATTAATTTAATTTACCGACGAAGCCTCAGCGCCAGGCAACGCAGTAACTGGGAGCCGGAGCCAGGGCAAGGGTGGAGACGAGCCCTGCAAACCGCCGGGCCCTACGCCGGCACAGCAAACCTTGCATTTTTTCTTTTTTCCTTAACGTAAACAAGCTAAATATCCAAGCCACTTGGGAAATCCATTTCCACTGAAGATTCAGAATTTTTGCTGAAAGAAGGGGAAAAATATAGTCAGGCCTCTTTGGCCAACACCAATAAAACATTTTCAGACAGAATTCCACTTCTTGACGCACACACAAAAAATGTTCTTCTGGGACAGAAAATGGAAACTTTTTTTTTTTTTTTTTTTT
>WHYT01017616.1:548209-623899 GCA_009806455.1 Tetrax tetrax
AAAAATAAAAAAAAAAAACCAAACAAAAAAAAAAACCCCTAAACAAAATAAAAAAAGACCCCAGACACTTCCTGTGAAGTTTTCACTGTGGCCAAACCCTGCTTTTAAGACGAGTAAAAAAGCTCTCCCTGACACGTTTTTTCCCAGACTGTATGGCGGGAGGCGGCGCCGGGCAGCCCGAGGGGCGATCGCCGTGCCCCAGCCCCCCCCGCCGCCGGCACCGCTGCCCCTGCGGGGTGCGCGCGTGCGCCCCAAACCCGCCCCTCTGCAGGCTGCAGCACCAGCGCCTCCCTAGGCTGCAAAATGGCGGGCAAGCGGCGGGCGCGGTGCATCCTGGGAGCTGTAGTCTTCTCCACACGTCGCAACGGAGGAGAGAGCCCGGCCCCGTTTCGCGGCGAACCCGTGATATTTCCCCCGCGTCCCGGCTCTCAAAATGTCCCCCGCCGGGGGAAAGGTGGGCGACTACAACTCCCGGGGCTCAAAAGAGAGAGGCGGTGCGGGGAGCAGCGGGCCCCGCCGGTTTCCCGCCCCTTCCGCGCTGCTTTGCCTCCTGGGAGTTGTAGTCTCGCTGCCCCGCGCTGCCGCTCCGGTACGGCTGGTAGGGACTCAGTGTCCCAGCGTGCCCCGCGCGGCGGCCGTCGGTGGCGGGGAGAGGCGGGAAAGGCGGGCGGTGAGGAGGCGTTGGGCCCGTGCTGTGTCGGGGTACGGGACGTTTCCCTCCCCTTTCCCCGCCGGTTCGCGCTGTGTCCCCGGAGGTGGCGGTGGGCCAGCAGCCGCCCTGCGCCGCGCTGAGCGGGAGCGGCAGCGGGAGGGGGCTTCCGGGCGTTCCCCGGCGCTCCCGCGTCGTGAGGAGAAGGGCGTGGGGCTGGAGGAGGGTGTCAGCCCCCGGGGGTGCAGGGGCCTGCGAGGCGGGTGGAGGGGTTTATCTAGCAGGATCCCGGCCTGGGGAAGGGAGCTGGGCCCTGGGCAGGCAGGGAGACGGGACGGCTGAGGCCGTGGCCTGCACCCGTGATGTTAGGCAAGGCCGTGGGCTCTATCGTGTCCCTCTCCCCGGGGTGGGGTGCCCACTGGAGCTGTGAGCCAGGGCTCGGGGGCTGCTGCCCTCTTCCTTGGCCTAGCAGCCTCTGGGCACCGTCCCGAAGGACTGCCCTGGGGCTGGCCAGGGATTGCAGGCAGGCTTTGCTGCAGTGCTGTCTCTGTGATGAGAGCAGACTCTTGGCCGTGGTTTGGAGTGACTGGTGTCTCTGTTTTCCTCACACGCTGCAGGAGGACACACAGAGCCTGTTTGAGTAAGACCAGAATGGAAGAGTCTGATGGGGACCTTCCCATCCAAAGAGACACCATCCTATCTGAGTTGTGCTGTGATCACGTCATCGTAACAAACCTGTGAGTCTGTCTGGTGTGCTGTAAGGGTCAGTATTTTGGCTACTAACACTGTTAAGACTAAAACATCTCCTTAGGAGCAAAATTTTTCCTTTCTGTGTAGCTGCACTCAGACAGATACCCTGATTCACAGCCTGTGATGAACACTTATACCACCTTCTAAGAACAGCTGGTTTAATAGTCAGTTATACGCTTCAGTGTCTCTTTTGGGTTGTAGTTATTGCTTTTATATGTTGTAAAACTAAGCAGAAAGAAGTATGATTTTCAGATTATTCTTTCCCATTTAGGGGTTACACTGACGGCAGTGTTTTCAAAAGCAGTCATAAGATCCCTTTCGTCAAAGACAGACAGACTTTACATGGAACACAGAACTCAAGTCTGTGGAATTCTTCAGATTTTATCTGTGTTTTAGTGCCTCATGAAAAGCTGTCCGTAACTGTGAATGTTGTCTTTCTTTGAAAACACAACTCTGTGGTATCCATGGTGTCTTTTTTGCAGCGTTTAGTACTTGCAGTGCCCAACTATTATTTTATATTTTCTTAGCTGCGTTTAATACTGTTCATTTAGTAATGGTTTACTGCACATGTAAATTACAGTTCTATTTTTTTAAAACCTTTCTTTTGTTCTACAGAATAAGGTTGGCAATGTGAATGTGGAGACTGAGTAAATATAACAGTGCCTGCCTTATTAGGCTGTGTGTTGTTCTTCTGCCAAAAATCCAGGAATATCTGCAGACTTTTATATTGGCATGAGTTTCTGTCAGATTTAGAACTCAGTTCTGCAGCTTTGGATGATTCAAGGGGAAGGAATTATTTTTAAAACTCATTTTAAAACTACATTTCCAATATCTTGATGGAAATGTTTGTTTTCTAGGGTGGAAGTGCTGAGATCTTTGGTGGCTTTAACTGACCCTCAGGAGGGGAAGCTGACTCAGTCTCAAGAGAAAGTGAGTGACTAACAGACTTTCCATGTCTGTTTACTGCATCGTTTCAGAAGAACCTATAATTAGGCAGTTGAGCTTATTGTAATAGCATACTAGAGCTGTTTCTGTAGTTCACACTTTTGTGAGTTGAACAGAAGTGTGTATTTGCCAGCTCTGTTTCTGATTGCCTGGCAAGCGGTAATGTGATCATCAGGTGCCTCAGTTCTGCAAGGTTCCCTTCGAGCAGGTGGCAGAGTGAATCAGGTATTCCAGCCACTACTGGAAGTCAGGTTTCAAATCATGCTGTCTTTTTAGTGACTGAAGGGCCAGCTCTTGCAGACCCTCGGTTGCTCCCTCCCTTAGTTTCCATGCACAAGCATGGCATGTGCGATTAGTTTTCTTAATCCAGTGGGACTGATTTCTTGAGCTGGCTCATTTTTTGACTCCAGGAATGACACAAGAGCTTAAACCCAAGGAAGATGTGGAGCTTGTACTTAATGTCACTTTAAAGCGATCCTGAAACTGTAGCCCTGATATTTTTGTGACTTTGCTGCCACTGACCTTGCTCAGTGATAGTGTCCTTTATAACAGGCTGAACTTGATGATTATTGGGACAGGAGGTACAGGGGCTAATACACTAAAGGATTGTAATGGCCAAAAGAAAGTGTGAGAGATTAGGATGTGTTTTTGTGGATTTGTACAGTATGATAAATGCAGGGTGTAATTTGGAGAGGTCATGGCTGTCTCTTGGAAGATGCGTAAGACAAGTTACGGGGTATTCAGGTTTGCTCACAAATTTGATGCTCATCTTTTATTACTGGACCTGCTATAACTTTTAATGAAATTTGGTATGCAATGCCAGTTTTAATTACTTCATATTCTTGTATCAAGTCTTGTATCTTTAATTTTAATGTGCATTCATTCCGTAAATAATGTTTTTATTTCAAGGAAAATTGCTTAGGAATCCCTGAAGTACAGCTGCCTGTTCTATTGCAGTAATAATTATTTTGCACAGCACAGAATGATAGTCTCAAACTCGGTTCTCATTTCACAGCTGAATTTTTATGCTTTTTTGTATTCTAGGTACTGAACTCACTGAGTGTTCGGAAACCTGTATTTGCAGCTGTTCCTGGGCCTACGTCAAAGACCACAGTGGAGTGACAGCTCAAAGATGGGAGATCAGGACAGAGGTGAACCCTTTCTGGGGATAGTGGCTGGTGGTGCCACAGACTATGAAGGAGCTGTGCCCTCAGACACGGTGTCGCTCAGCGATTCTGATTCCGATGATTTGGGGTTAGCAGATGAAGCAGAAGTTGATACAATATCTCCTGAGGAGCCATCTGTAGATGATGGGGATTACAGATCAGGGGAGGCCCCTGACTCTTCAAACAGCAGTCAGAGATCTCCTGTCCAGCCGTTCCATCTGAGAGGCATGAGTTCTACATTCTCTCTCCGTAGCCAGAGCATTTTTGATTGCCTGGAAGAGGCGGCCAAATTGTCTGTGCCCTCAATGCCTGAAGATCATGTCGCTGATGGGAGGTTTAAGCGTCCGTTGCCTCCCACCAGAGTTTCAGGTAGTATGGTTCCAGAAAGCCTGGGAAAGCAAGCCAAACCAGTGCAGGCTCCCAAAACCTCTCCTGCAGTGCCTGACTATGTGGCACACCCAGAACGCTGGACCAAATACAGCCTCGATGGAGTTTCAGAGTCTAGTGACAAGACTAACAGGGCGGTGGCCATGGAATTTCTAGAGGGTTTGAAGAAAAGAGGGGAGGAACAAAGCTCAGCTACCCAGGATAGCTACACCCCATACTTCAACCAAGACCCTTCCAGCTGTGGAGCTGGGAGGATTGTCTTCACCAAACCAGCAAAAAGGGGTGTTGATGGACTGGAAAAGACAACATCAGCAGGGGAGGGTGAAAAGAAACACATGAAAACAGATCTGAAAGGAAAATCTCTTAAGAAGACTGATGACTTAAGGGAGGAAGATAAGGTAGGGCTGGGGCACTTAGACAGTGGAAGTGGAAAGGCAACAGAGGAGGAGGAGTGCGTGATGGCGGGGGACCTGAGTACAGAAGGTAAGCTTAGTGCAAGGTTTAGTGGCACAAGTGAAGACTCATCCGTGCAAACAGTTGGATTCCATTGCAGTAAGAAGAAAAATAGGAAAAATTTCCGACCTAAAGTAGATGATGAAGGAGAGGAGGAAGAGTCCTGAAGGATGGAGCACACTGGAGACATCCAAGGACTTGTATTATCTTTGGCTATGTTTGGGTTTTTCTCTGACTTTTTTTTTTCTCGTCTGGAAACCATATGATAGCTTTTTATCTAACGGTTTGCATCATAGCCACCAAGAATGTTTTATATTATTAGAAATTAAGCTACCTAAAGTACATTCCAGAGTTTTTGTTTTTGTGAGAAGTCTATGGGCACAGGATAGTTGCGCCCTAGCAGGAGAGAATAAGGTGTGCTTTGTTTGCTTGAGCAGCTCCCCGAGGCTGCTCTGGAGCTGAAGCAGCCAAAGGAAAAGATATGTTAGCTAAAAGGCTGCAAGGCTTCCTGCTAACCCCCAAATTTAGAGCTGGTCCAAAATCCTGTAGAATCCTGGAGCAAAGATGATGAGCTCATTATGTAGAGATTTTTAAACAATGAAAATAAAACCTAGTCTCCCACTAGAGGCAATTTTGCCTGGCCCTGTCCCAGGGAGGAAAAGCTTTTTTTTTTTTTTTTTTTTAATACATCCTTCCCTCATTGCCATTGAAAGTGAACGCACAAGGGTGCTCAATCATGAGTTTGGAGGGGCCAGGTGGGAACTAGCAAAACCAGTATTTTTTTTAAGGTTGGCTTAATATTTACCTTATTTAATGTTATGTGATAAAGATTTTTTTAAAAATGACAATGTTTCTTGCAGAGACATACAACTCTGCATACACCCTGGTGAACGACACACTCGGGATGGCTTCAGCCGAGTCTCACCACGTTGATTGTAGGTCAGAATTTGCAACAGGCACAGTTGTTAAGTTGGGCAGCAGCTTTTCCTCTTACTGGCATGATACGATGTCATGATTCTTGGCCTGCGCGTTTGTATGTCCTTTCCAGGTGGCACTGCTTCCCCATTGATTCTGTGTGTGGATTTGGTGGGAATGAGGTATTTCTACCAGAACTGGATACTTTTTTGTTCTTTGGGATTCAATAAACTTTCAACTGTATCTTGATTTCTTCATCTCTTTGAACCATGCCGATTAATGCAGCTACAGGAGTTTTAAAAAATACTCAGTTTATTTGATTTGAGAATTGGCTTGAAAATCTTCTAGAATGTTACTCTAAACTTACCATCTTGTAACTTCTTCCTCAAGTGTTATATTTTAGATTCTAAAGGTCACATTTTTTACATTTTCAATCATTTTGCAATGTATAGAGAATCACAGGAGGAATCACCTCATACAGTGAGTCACATTGTAATGAATGTCAGATATAGTAGTTTTTCACACAGAATGTTCGTGAATTTTACAAATAAGGTTGAAAGATTAAATCCTTTGAAAGGTTATATGATTTGAAACTCAAATTAGTTTAAGTCAGTTTGGACCGATATTTTTTTGTGAGTGTTCTAAATTAACCAACCCCAATGTTAGTGTTTATAACTATGTACTGAAAGGTTGCTTCTTTAGAATTTGTGATCTGTCTTGCTAGACTGTGCTTGCTCCCACTCTAAGGGATATTGGAGGAGGTTACTTCCTCTGGGGGGGTGTCAGCATCTTATCAGTAATTGACTGGTATGCCCAGATCATTTGGGTCTTTGTGTTTGAACAGACCTATCATTTGGCAGCAGAAGCATCAGGGTTTGATGCACATTAATTAATGGATCATTGCTAAATACATCAGTTGTTCCAGTGCGTGTTAACGGGACTTAACATTTCCAAATGGATAGATTTTAGTTATTTTGGTTTCCAGTGGATAATTAATGTGGTGATCACAATTTAAATAGCAGCCATTTCAGAATGGAAGCTGCTGCCAAGAGCAAGGCATGGTGGCTGTAAGATATGCTTTATTTCCTAACAAAAAAAATTTAGCTCAGTAGAAACTTACTGGTTTTATAACTTCTGCTTGCCTAGGGTGAAGAGCAGGTAGGACGGTGCTAAAATTCCATCACTCTTAATGATGTCACAGGTCTGGGGCACAGCTTAATAAACTGGACAAGTGGCTGTTTTATGAAGACATCATAACAAGATTAATATATATTAATAAAAGATTCACATCGGAAAGTTATTTTTATCAGATCTGAGATTTTTTTTTTTTTCTTTTTTTCTGCCTCTGGTAAGAGAAAGCTCTTGCAGGGCCTACGTTTGGTTAGATAGTAGCAGTTATATGCATGAGGAAGTTAAGTTCAGCTGAAGCTTGTCAGTGTAAGAAAGACCACAACCCAGTATTTCCCCCTTCTGGTGCTGTTTATATTATTCCAAAGAAATTTCCCTTTAGATTACGGTATTAATATTCATTTTATTGGTGTATCTTTTAATAAAAATTCTAATAAAGCCAGCTAGCTTTTGTATGCTAAAAACGTACATGTCAGTTTAAGTAATTAAAAAAAAAAAAGACAAACAGTCCAAATTCTTAGTTTGTAGGAAAATTCTTGCTACACATTCTTGCTTTGAAGTCTCTAAGTGATTCTCCCCCCCCCCCCGATCTTTGAGAGAGAAAAGTAAAATGAAATCAGAAAACTGCTTAGGTGTAGATGCAGTGTTCCACGTGGTGCAATACGTAGAGGCAAAGTCTCCTTTGCCAGCAGAAGGCTGACAGCAGCTATGATCTGACATTGAAACAAAAAAGCAAGCAGCAGAGGCTGCGGGTCTGACTGTGGGAGGGTCACTTGCTTTGTGTTTGGAAAGTGACTGCAAGCCACCGCACACGAGGACCACGCAATGAGATTCCAGTTTCTGGGGATGAGTGAGGAGCCCTCAGTAAGGAATAGCAGCAAAGCCGTGTCTCACAGAAGCCAGCGTGGGAAGAGAAGATGGTGAGTACAATCACTTGAGGGCTGCAAGAACTCCAGGAACTGTATGGATTTGTAATAGTTCAGTATCCCAGGCCCTTTCCTGTGGAAACTATTTCTTTGTTTCCTAAGCAACTCAGAAATATGAGCTTGCTTTCTTGGCCAAGGAAGTGGCTTGTTTTTTTAGTGGGTAAATGATCACCCTTCCAAAGGGAGACTCCTTTGAACAGAGAAATGTGGAAATTAGCAATGATGACGATGGATTGAGGGTGTGGTATTTGGAGAACAGAATGCAGATGATATTTAGAAAATAAGGTGGTAGAGTCATCCTGGAGGAGAGAATTTTTAGTGCAATTTGTGGAATGGAGTTTTAGAGAAAGGATCAAACGATATAGGAGCAGGAGGGAAGAAAGCCCAAGAAACTGAAGGAAGAAGACCAAGAAATCCTCAGTAGTGTCAAACATTGACAGCACTTGGCATAAAGGCTTTGAGAGCTGGGCCTTAGGCCTTCATGAGATGAGGATTTTACTCCTACAGTAGTTCAGTAGGACAAAAGCTTTACCTGAAGAAATTACAATAAAATTTAATTATCAATGTATGTGATGTCAGTCTCGGACTGATCTGCACGCTCTTCTCTTTCACTTCTTTCTGGCAGAGGCACTTCTGTGTTGGCATTCCTCACACCTAATAGAATTTCAAAAGCCACATGCTTGTTTAAAAGCCTTAGGAGAAGGAGCATATAATAGTAATTGGTTAAGAAACTTTAAAATGTTGAAAATAATCCATGACAAAAAGATACCGTAGATTCTATTTGCATTTGCTCACTAAATTATAAAAACAGATTTCTTCTTTATGTTTCAGCTATTTAAGTTTCTGATTTTTATGCAGTTACAGTATTAAAATGCCTGGAGAACATCCTACAGGATGGTTTTTCTTACTGGAATGTTGATAAGCAAGCAATTTACACGTGTTTTATAAGCTTCTAACAGAAGTCAGTCAAGTTTGAGGTTGGAGCATGAGTGACTTGAGGTCTTGTCGTGACTTGAATGCCATGAGTTTTCAGCTAATTCATTTTCCCATAGAGTATATAATATCTTTTGTTTATGGGTTTTGAAGGGCTTTTTGTGTAATAAATAGTAATAGATCTTGAAATAGATCATTTAGAAGAATCTCCAAAATTTTTAATGTGTTGGGTATCCAACACAGAAAAAGAGAAATAGTCTCTTTCTGTCTCTAATGTTTTAAACTCCAACCAGTGGAGCCCTGGGACACAGGACAAGATTCTTAACTGACACAAACAGTTGCAGCTCTGAAGGCAAATGAGCTATGTTGATTAAAACAAAGTAGGAGGCTTGCTCAATTTTTTTTTTAAATGACCATTGTTATCCATATTAAATGTTTTGGTAAATAATACTTTGGTAGTACTAGCTTCTTGACTCAAGAAACCCCCAAGACAAAATCCTCTCAAGAAACTCGGTAGCAAAGAGATACTTATTTGCATGCTTAAAGTTGGGTGAGATCATTCTAAGTCACACTAAGTGACAGTCCTTTCCCCAAAGCTTCTAAATATATTTTGAAAAAGGTAACTTTTTCATTCTGAAGTATGAATATTCCATTCCTTTTTTATATTCCCATTACTTCTAGGTATACTCCTTTGCACCTTCTTATGTGGTTCTCTCAAATTTTTTTCTTCTTGCATTTTTTTAAACTAAATTCTTCAGTTGTATTAATTGCTGTTCCATGATTGTTTTCAGTACTTACGTGTATACTTTGGAGCTGGTTGGTTGCACAAGAGGTTGGTTTTAGTTAAAACCTCTGCCACTGAGGAGATAACAGCTGTACAGTAGCAAATCTACAAAATAGGTAGCGATTTCTACATCAGCTAATTTTTGTAATACTTTATCAATTCTTAGTTTTGTAGGAAAGATAATCTAGGCAGCAGACTGAAGCAGCATCAGAGATACTTTTCTTTTTAAAAAAAAAAAAAAATAGTTGGATTGTCTTGGACAGTTATACAATTATACAATTGGTATATTAAATACCTTCCTTTTTTTTTGTTATTATATTGCATTATCACAAGCTGGCACAAAGTTATTAAAGCATTTCTTGTGTCTTCCTGTTGGAGTTGTATTTGATGTCAACATTGTTCATTGAATAGCATTCCTTTTTTCAGGAAGCCATAAAGTGGATAAGAAAGGGGAGGGAAACTGCAATGGGAGTATTAAGATAAGGAATTTCCAGTGAGGCCAAAATTACACTGGAGAGTTCTAGGGACAAATAAAACAATAACAGTTGTGCTATGGAGCATGTGGTAATGCTAAGCATTTTCAGACTATTTAAAAAAATGCTTGTTTATATTTCAAGGGTTTATCATCAAAAACTCAAGATAGGGTTTCCTTCTATTATTTATGTTTCACATTTATATGTTAGACGCTTCCCTTTGAGACATTGGTATCTGGTATCTAAGAAAATTAGAAAAACTGATGTCCGGGAAGATTAGTCTAAGTCAGATCAGACAGAGTATGGTTATTTTCAAAGTTGTCAGTTTTAAAGAAGGAGAAGGTTGGGTAGAAGGAAGAGAATGGAGGGGGGAAGATGAAGCATTTCCTTCCAGCAATATCCTTAATGAAGGAAATGAACATTTCTCAAGTAGACTAGGAAAGGGAGCAAGAAATGCTGTATTCCCCTTTCCCCTTTCTACGTTACCTATGTGTACAATCTGAGAGAAAACAGTAAGGAAAGTGAAACCGTAATACGGTTCCGTTTCTCTTTTCCTTTATCCCTAAACAGGGTCTGCCAAACCACCATTAAATGAGAGAAACATGGTGAAATCCTAAAGAATGCTATAGGGCCTATAAAAATATTACTGACCTGGGCTTCCATAACTTTAAACCGCTTTTCTTGTTCTTTCAATCCACTAAAATATTTAGACAAATTATCCACCCTGTGGAAACAAAGCAGACGCGCTGAGCAAAAAGGAAAGCCCTTAGAAGAAATCCTAAACCACAAAACCTGCTTAACATACCGGAGCCCTGGCCCCTCGCTGGCAGTTCTGTGCTGCTGAGACATCCCAGAGCCCCCTGAAAGTTTTGTCCTTTTGAGCTGTTCCTGCAAGTGTATATTGAACAGGGCAGCGTTTCTGGGACACCCGTGCACCTGTTGCCCAGGGACTCATTATAAACTCACACAGATGACAGCCGCCGTGCAGCTTCTGGCAAGGGCCACTTAGCCCCTGCGGCTGTGGGAATCAGGGGCAGCAGGAAGGAGCCTTAGGTCCTGCTCTGCCTCTCCAGCCCTGCGTGTCCCACCTGCACCAAATGCAAGCTGATAGTGGTGTGAGAACTGAGGCCACGACATTTGTTCCAACATAGGGGAGATGAGCTACTTAACATTTATACGAGGTTTCATTTTGGAAACTGGTTTGGCATTCAAATCCCTTTTTCCATGCAGTCCAAAGGGACGTGTACAGAATTTCCATATAGTGCCTCCAAATCATTGTATTGTCCACATCGATTCTGCATCCTTCACCTCTTTGCCCATCATTCTTGGCATCTGATTCCCCATAGGCTCCTCAAATCCCTCTCTGCTTTGTCCTGACTACTGTTTCAAGTTTCCCCTCTAACAGGTTACGTTCCATTCAGGTCTACGTGAAAAAGCTGCTGCTGGATGGGTCTAATGCATTTTGGGATTGGCTCAATGCAAAGCTCAAAGAATCCCTTTCTGGTGGTTGTGTAAGATTTCAAATACACACTGCTACCACCAAAGAGCAGAGATAAAAAGCGGTGGTTTGGTGGTGTTCATCTGAACCTTTTCCAGTTGTTCTGCATCTGTTGGCTGGGGGTAATTCAAGATATCTTAAACTTCCATTCAACAGTCTAAACTATTCAAAAGTCTCATTCAAAAGTCTATGTTGTATTCCTGCAGGGGATGGAAGTACCTGCACTGCAGTATAGCAAAGGAACTGTTCTTCCACCATTTCTTCATGAACATGATTTTCGTTGAGCTTGACTCCAGATTTGGCTGGAGCTTAGAGGTACGTAATTGTACATACTTAAAGAGTGCCAAAAACTCTTCTAATATTGTGACATTGGCTTCTCACTTTTTTCTAACTGCATTCCAGCCAAACTCTTCATAAAAGCTTTACAAGCACCTGAATGTTTATCTCATTCAAAGCGGAAGACTCAAAAGGTATACTTATTGTGGGTCAGAATAACATACTTATTAGATGTGGCCTTCAGCCTTTCTTCATGGCTTTCTTTCCTTTCTTGTTCAAGATTTACAAGATAATTTTCTTTTTGCACCAGCTCCCATGTTATGATTTTTTGATCTACGCCAACTGGAAAATCTCTTTCTGTAGGGAAAAAAAAAAGTATATATTTTACTCTCTTTTCTCTTGTACTAGTAATGGAAGGCTGCTATGCTAAAGAAAAATCAAGTCTTGCCTTTGCAGGCACTTTGCCATTGCAGGAGTGTCATATTATGAAATGCAGTGTAAAAATAAGTATTTTTCTCTTGTCATGGAAGGCAATATCCCTTTTTACAGTCAGGTATGAGTCCTGAGTTTTCTAAAGAACAGCATGAAACAATTCCAGTGGTTCCCTTTACGCTCATTTACGACCTTACTGAACTTCTGACATATTGTAGCCCCAAAGTATTTAATGAGCAGAGCTTTATGTTCAGATGCACTTTATCATCTAAGCTTCCTTATTAGAGCAATTATAAACAGGAAAGAAAATCTGCTAATAAAACCCTCCACCTCGAAGTATAAAGCCTGTTGTGGTTGTCAAGTGTCCCAGCCAACAACAGACCTCAATTTCACAGACATATTTTGAATGTAGCATACTAGTTTTGTATCTTCATGAAGATTGGTAAAAGGGCACCCTTGCTGCATGCTCCAAACACTGCTGAATCTATAACCTTGCCAGTCAGATACTTGCTTTCTTAGGGCTTTTTTTTTTTTTTTTTTTTTTTTTTTTTTTTAAAGCACATTCAGCAGTATGCTTTGAGAGCCAGGAGGAGTGTGTCTGAAAGGGAGCAGCTCACACAGGAGGAGTAAATAGGCTTATCAGACATTATTAAACTAGATGGGCCAAGTTTGCCATCACTATGGAAAGCCCCCAGATGCCTTCTGTAATTAGTTGAACTTCATCTGCCTTTTTAATTATAACTTTTAAGGGACCACAATTTCTTTAAGTGTGCTCACTGTCTCTCCATCTCTCTATATTGGGAAATTCCACTAATCCTAATCGATTTTTAGACTAGGTATATGTTTTTAGGGTTGTCTGTACTTAGTAATTACTAAAATTTGGGAGCAAATTAAATAATTATTCATTATTAATTAAACCTATCCATTATTATCTCTTAAAAAATCAAATCCCTTTAATCAGTTTTATATCGACACCTTTGTTGTAAAAACTGTGGTGCATAAAGAAATACATTGTGGGAAACTGTTTATAATACAGGATACATTATGAGCCTTAATTTTTTATTTCTATTCTCCTGGCATTCTTTGTTAAAAATAAAATGTGACTTTTGGCCTAAGGAAATCTTAATTGCTCTTCTGTTTTGCCTGTGCAGCATGTCCTAGGAGACTCTCAGGGTCTGAAGTTGCTAGATGTTTGTTAACAACTCACCCAGATGTTCTTTTTTATTTTCCATTTTGTTGAAGATTCTTCTGAGAACCAGAGTGATGTGGTTAATAACGATAAATGGTGGTGCTAAGGCAGGCCGGCCATGATATTCAACAATCAGGTTGTAGCGCTGGATTTTCCAGAAGATATCTGCATTGCCCTGGACAACTTGAAAAGTGTAACTGTAATTGGGGGGGGGGAGGGGGAAATATATAACTGTTTTTACCTCAACAAGCAAAAACTTATTATTACAAAGTATAGTCCCACATTTACTTTAAAACAAGGAACAGCAGGTTCGACACATAATGTTAATTTAATCTAAAGTTTGTACAAATTCTTAGATATTAAAATAATTGCAGTCTTCAAATGTTAAAAAATAGATTCATTTTTTTTAAAAAAAAGAACGTTAATTCCACCTCACTCGGGCAAGATCAGCAAACATGCCAAGTCAGTTTTTCAACCAAATGAATCATTACTAGCTGTGTTGACATCAAGCATTTCCCCTATGTGCAGATTATCCGCTGTTAAGTCTGCCAAGTTTACAGCTGCTTTGCACCTGCAGATTTGTGCTGCAGCACAGCCAGGGATCCCAACCCTTCTATGCATGTTTAATTGATTTTTTTAGCAGTAAAAGAGGCTGCTTTTCTTGTCTTTAATGTGGCTAGAGTAAGGATGATGAAAACTTAAGAACTGTATGATCATAGAAGTCTACTTATCAATCCCCAAGTAATATTCATTAGGAACATTATTAATGTATTCCAAAATGAATAGCCAACAGCAATGTAAAAAATGTGGGCATTCAGTTAAACCTTTGCAGCCTCTGACTTGATAACTGAAATCACGCTTACCTGAACATAGCAATCAGGAGATTCATAAGGAGAACGTTTGTGACTAGTAGGAAGATGACCAGCAGAAGTATGACAAGCCAGTTGGCATAGCTATTAGGACACGATGGCGAGTTCTCCTGCAGAATCTGCAGTGGGTTCAGTGTACAGTTCCTGGCATACATTCGTGATGCTGCAAAGGAAGACAGAGAAATAAAAGAATAGTTTTGGCAAATCCTTCTGCCACATGTATTTCTTGGAGTTTTGCGTTTTGATGAGCAAAATCTCTGACTTTCAACAAAGAATGGCAAGAATTACTTCTGAGGTTTGAAGTAATGCATTTCATAGCTATTTCAATGGAAATAAAAACTGAATTAATATCTCTAAACATGCCTTTTTTAAGAACTAGTGACGTGAATGGATGTGTATATTGTTAAGATAGAAATCAAAGCCAACGATGATACTGATTACTAAAATGAGATTTAATCTTGGCTGCATATAAACAGCAGCATAACTCTGTTCTGAATATTTTACGATCATTAAGAGCTTAAACTCAACATTCTACTGCCCTTGTTGACTACTAGCAGGACCGTAGATGCGAGACTCTCAAAATCCTAAAAGGACAGTTCTATGACTGCTTGAGTTATTGAGCTCATTCTTGCAGTTGAAAGATCATTTGTGTGAACTGATATCCAATGTCTTTAATTCTGTGAAAATGTAATCATGTTGTGTACGTGAAGAGACAATGCTTTAATGTGCAAGAGGTTTGCAGCCTAGGACAATGCGGACCCTCAAAACTTGGCTGCTTGTTTGGTGGCAAGATGGCTGTCACAGCTGGCTTTTTACTAACGTTCATCTTAGGGGGCTGTATTGACAAGACTGTATCCTTTCTAGACTAACTTGAATTCCCAAAGTCAAACCACTTTTGAGTATTTAGTAGTTGTGTTCCTCTACATACTTGTGTCTTCGTAGTCCTCATGGTGTTACGTGTGTTAGAGAGAAAACTCAGTAAAAGCTGGGAATGGGGTTCCTCTTTCTAAATTTAAACTACTTTGTACATCTGAGCTTGTTAGTAAGAATGCTTCTACTGCATCAGGTTAAAGGTCTAGCCCTCTATCCTGTCTCCAGCTATGAATTAAATCCACAAATTTAGAGTAGCATAATGATACTTACTTTTTTGTTCTCCATTTTTTCGCTAATAATTCTTTTCCCCACCACCACAGATAACCCCACGATTATATTCCTTAGAGCACACACTTGTATCAAAGCTCACCACAGCTGGGTCTGCTTTCACCAAGTGCGTTACCTTGTATTTATCTACACTGAATTTCATTTGATGATTTAGTACTCATGAAGGTCCTCTGCAACTCTTGGGTGTCAGCTTTAGTCTTTGCTACCCAGTAATGTAGTTTTGTCAGCAAATTTTGTCCCCCTCATTAGCCATCTTCTTTTTCATATGTTTCATAAAGATGTTAAACAGAATAAGCCCCATAGGGCTCCAGGACAAATGACTCCTTTCTGGAAGCTGTGTGTGTAATTAATTCTTTTTTTTCCTCTTGTCTTTTAACCAGTTTTATATCCAGGTGAAGACACCCTTTGGAGTCTCAATGGAGAGAAACACATATTTCTAGGAAATGCTACACCTGACCTATTTCCAAATGAGATTAATCCTACTCCAGAAATATTTGTTTCTCTCCAATTATTTTAATGGAAATAAGAGTGATTGGTTGTGCTGTGCATGCTTTACACTGTAGGCATTTAAAGTTAAGTGAGATGAATTACACCCCCGCTCTCTTGTCTCATTCAGACTTTTTTGGCTTTTCTAAGACAAATGCTTTTTCTTATTAATCAGAGTGAACATGAAGGAATACTTACTGGTTTGCTTCTGTCTATGGGGTTTTCTTGGTGCCATCTGTATTACCTCAAGTTTGAATCCTACTTCAGTATTGCCTCAGACATTTAGCACTGTTAGTCTCACTAAATGCTGTGGCATTACTGCAGACTTCTTTAGGAGATGACCTATTCTGTAGCTGACCTGCTTACCTATCAGAAATGTTGCCTTTGAACCTTTATGTCCAAGTATTTCCATCTTTTGTGATTATTTTTATGTTATTTTGTTTGAAATGTTGCATGTATGCAATTATTAGCTTTATTTGATTTGGGCAGCTTTACCTCCAGAGTCAATAAATGCTCTAGAGGAATATTTGTTCTAAAACATCGGTGTTTGCTTATGGGCAGAGCTGTAGGCAGTGCTTTAGCACTATCATGTTGAAATACTGCCAAAATGTATGGAGGTGCTATTATTTCAGGATTATCTAGGTTAAACTGAACGGAAATGGATTGAAGTGAAAGAAGGTATGCCAGCCTTGAAAACAGCAAATCCTTGTGTGAATATTTCAGACAACTTGTCTAAATAGGACCAACCCTTATGCTCTAATGTAATTCCACACTGCACGTTATTTCTTTGCAAATACACTATTTCTATCATAGTAATGTGAAAGCTTTGGCCTACAGACAAAGATTAAAAAGAAAAAAAAAAAAGACGATACTGGGAAGGAATTCCATGCTCTAATCAGAAGTGTGCATTCAAAAACAACCAGGTTAGGGAGGGAAAGAAATTTCCTCACTGTCTATTTCATCCAGCGGAATCTGGCCAAATATCTGAAGGTAGGGACGATAAAGCACCCTTCTGAATATCCATTCCACTCGGCTGTCATCGGGATGAAGTAGAGCTTGAGTTGTCACACCGTAGGCAATGAGCCACACACTCAAGAAAAATAGAAAGAAGAAAACATCCTTCATCTAAAAAAGAGAGGGAGAGGGAAGAAACAGAGGAGAGATGACTGTAATACCATAGTCAAAGAATAGTAGTCTTTCTATATGAAAATGGCTGAAATAATTCTGTTTCTTACGAGCTCACTTAGGTTAAAGGAAGTGGAATAGGATACAGTTCCATGCACAGAGTCCCTCTCTTGACCTTGCTGTATCATATTGTTCTTGGCCTGTAATCAGCATTTTCCTTTGATAGCTTATTTTAAATTGAAAACCTTTCTTTTCAATCATCTAACATTTTAAAAAGAACACATTTTATCTTTTAAGTGAATGTCATTGAACCTTTTAAATGCAGATTTTCTGTGAGATCCCACAGTACCCTCCACTGCTTTACTGTGAATTGAAGGAGTTCTGCTGCAGCAATGAATCCTGGCAACTGGTGCTCATTGGTGGGTACTGAGCCACTCACACAGCAGACATTGAAAGCTGCAAGGATCAAGTAGCTTCTGTCTTGGGTTTTCAAGCCAAGTAATGCATTTGAGGGATTGTTTTCAGGACTACCTGCTTTTAAACATTGTGTTTCTCTACAGAAGCAGAAGTAATTGAATCCTAAAACACTTAAAATATATATTTCAAGTGCAATAATTTTTCCCTGGTGGAAGAGGAACACTTCATCTTCCCATCTAATCTAGCAGACTTCATTAGGGACTGTAGATTCATTCAAATTAGATTATTGGACTGTGCGGTTACCCAGAAGCATAGGCATTTCAGACCTCCAGGAGGTTACTTGGAGTTCTATTAAGAAACATGGTATCTAAACCAGGCAACATAGTTGATGTCTCTCTGACTTTCACTAAACTATTTTGTTTTCTGGATGATTTAAAATTTAGCAATGCTGCAGGACTGTAATGGTGTCATAGTTAAGAGACAGCACTGGAAAGTCTGGAAATATTTTTTTCCAGTCTGCAGTCTCTCTGAATGGGCATTGTTGCGGCATTGAACTGCCATTTTAGCAGCTGTCAGACTTGTTCCAGCAATTCTGTCGCAAGGTGAAAAAGGAAAAAGGCAATAAGAGTTAATCTCGGATTGCTTCTCCATTTAAGTACAGGAAACGATCTTGCTTGAACCTGCATGATGAACTTTTCAAGAATTACTTCAGTTACTGAAATAATTTTTGCTGTTCTTTCATTTGATGTAAGGTTCAACATTGAACTACCAAAGCTAAGGCATTATGTTGGCTTGGATGAGGGCAAGAAGAAAGGTCTCATTTTATGGTTTTGTCTAGGCTGCTGTTTATGTTCTTATTTGTATTTTCTTAATCTATATGGTATCTCATATGACTTCAGATGCCATAGGAGACACATCACCATATTTGTTCAGGGCCCTGGTTTAGTTTGGTATGCAGCAAGGAAGGGTTAGAAGCTGTAGATCTGACTTGTTCTCTTACAATAAAAGTCTGCTAATGCTGTAAGCTAGATAATGTTGAAGAAAAAATATTTATTTGCCATTTACTCTTTTGCTACTTGAAGCAAATGTCATGTTAGAGTTCCAGTTACTGCATTTGTAGACAAATCCAAATAGTTTGGTAGTTATGTTATGTTTATTCAATGTATAAGCTTGTTTAGACTGTAGGGCTTTTACTGAGCTCTGCTGTGAATCACAAATCAAATATTTGTAGATTCTATAATAGCACTTACCATTAGATGAACTCCTATTAATCAGATACCATGAGCTAAGTGGCCTAGAGGATTAACATGCCTAAATAAAAAGCTACTTCAACATACTAACGCATACCAAAGCACAGTAACTGTAGTCCTACAGTCTCCTTTCCAGCAGGAGAGTGGTAATAAATAAAAATCTTTTATCAACATCTTCCAACATATGCTCACAAAGTACTAACATGTTTTCTTTGTAACTTGGAGATAAAAAGTACAAGTAAGAATGACTCCTGTGGGAAACTTGCAACTATCCTTTTTCCCTTTTTCACAGATTTTTTTTTTTCCCACACTTCTTGCAAATAGCATAATCTGTTTCCTCAGGCAGAGCAGTGACTAGGTAAGTGCCCTGCCCTTCCGTAAATGGCCTGTCATCTGCCTGAGGTCTTTGTCTGAATGCACACAGCTTACAAAGTAGGAGGAATAGCAGTAATTCAAAGACATTCTACTCTTCACTTGCCAGGATAAATGATTACATGAGACCAATTTATTAGACTACAAAGCTCTTGGGAAGGATCTATTTCAAACTTATTGCATCTAATACTCATGATAAATAAAGGAATATATGCAAAATGACAAGCCTTAAAAATATAAAAATAAATAGATTATAAACTTGTTCCCTTTGTAAAGAAATGTTTTCCCACTCTCCATTGTTTAGAAACCACAAGTATTTATCTGACAGAGACGGCACACTTACCATCCTTTCCACAATTATGATCTTTGGTCCAAGTTGTTTGTGAATTGCAAAAATATGTATTAGTCTAAGTGTAAACACCATAAAGTCAATGGCAAGTATTGTACGGCCAGCTTGAAAAGTTGAGTTCAGCATCCTGCAGAACACATAAAATGAAATATCAGATTTCAGCAAGTACTGCTGGGAAGTATTTTCTCAAATATTATACTCAGTTTCCAAGCATAGCTTGGTTAGGAGAAGGCAAGTGCTTCAGGACTGTAGTTGCATAAGCCTGTAAGAGGAATGTAACATGATGTCTGTACATTGATGAGAAATAGCCAAAAGATGGAAGGACACTATATTCTCTGTTTTTGCTTCGTTGAGATTTTTTTTTTTAAAGATATGATAAATTGACTAAAAGTGATTGCCAAAAACAACAAAAAAAAGCAGAGCTTTTCCGTACCTGTGTTTGAATATACCACTATGTCTTTTTATGGTTTCTGGAGCAACTTCTACTATTCCACAGACTTTTATAGGCTTTTATTGCAGAAACATATCTCAAAGTTTGTAAAAATAAATGTCAGAGCCTGTCCTCACATGCACGTGAGACTCTACTGTCAGTTGACATACGCAGCCCTTGCTGCTGATGCTGAGTACATCACATGGAACAGATACATACCTGCATGTTACCCCAGTTATGAAGAGGAAGATGGTCACCATATCACATTTATTCCACTTATCCTCCACATACAGTTTAAATTTTTTCATTAAATTTGTGTCTTCATCTGTATAGAAACTCTGAAAAAGAGAAATAATCATCAGTGTTGATCTGTTTCCTGTTCGCTGTTTGTGCGTTTTAACATAATACCTGTTTCCTTTTCCTCTTTCATTGCAGACAGCAAATAAAAATTCCTAGTGTAATAGGAAAAAAAAAGCGTGAAAACATAAGCTCGGTTTACTGTCGTAAAACACAGAAGTTGAATGAAAATGAAAAAAAAAAATTTTTATATTCTTATGAGGTGTATTATTAGCCTTTAGAATTTTTGAGGCCTGATTTAAGATTCTGTCAGCATTTGGGCTGTTAAACAATACAACTTCCAGTCAAAGTTCACTTTCTAGGCATTGCTATCTAAACAGCATGAGAAGATTTGGCATTTGTATACCGGCACTGTCAGTGAGTGCACATTGGATTATCTAGGCAGAGTTGGGTTTCTTAAATGGGTTTTAGCCTGGCACTCTTCATGTTTTACAGGTTTATAATGAAATGTTCTTTGATCCAAATATTTTCCATGTCCTCCTCTGGTTTTGGCCTTGCTGCATAATTTCAAATAAATTGCAACTGGGATCCCCTTCACTGTCCCTGTTGCTTAAATAATGAATACCTGTTTGTTCTTCCAGAGTAAATGTTTATAACTAGGGTTTTTTTTGTGTCTAAGAAAACAGCTTTATGCACTCACAGTTGGCAGCACACTGGCATCATTGTTCATGTATTATTTCAGTTGTTGAGCTGAGGACATTTCAAAGCCAGTAACTGTAAGAGTAATGGAGAAGCCTGGTTTTTTTGGTTTGTGTTTTTGTTTTTGTTTTTGTTTTTTTTTTAAGAAAAGCAAACCAAAAAGAGATTTGCTAATGTTTTCAGTTGAGAAGTTGTCCTGGTTCTGGCTAGGATAGAGTTAATATTCACCTGAGCTGGGTGGAGAACTGAAGCTGGTAGGCCCTATGGCTGGGATAATTAATTAATTAGCTAACAGCTGGGGTTAATTTACCCAAATTAGCTAACGGGCTATTCCATCCCATCTAACATCATGCTCAGTATATAAGTGAGGAGGGTGCTGAAAGGAGTCTCCTGTTACTTGGAAGAAACTAGGTGTGGAGATTTGTTGTAAGGCATTGTACTGTATTTGTATTCCATCACTGTTTTGTTTTCTTTTGTCATTGCTGTTAAATTTACTTTTTGTTCAATCTCAATCCACGTGGTTTTTGTTTGTTTGTTTACCAATTCTCCCCCTGTTCTCTCGGAGGGTGGGGGGAGTGGGAGAGAGACTGCGTAGTCTGGTCCCGATTGGGGCTGAACTACGACAGAAGTATTTTAGGAAAAAACACACATAATCAGAAATCATTTACTTCATTTTTTAAAGAACGTCCAGCAGGGAAGAATCTCTTAAAAGAATGTAGAGTTGTCTGCTGTGTTTCGAGGTATAGAATATAACTTCCAACTTACATTAATTGTTGTGGGAGGACCTACTTCTGGGGAGTGAAATCAGACAGAAGGACACCTGAATCCCAGCAGCCCAGTTGACTTGGCCACAGCTGAGGAGGATGGAAAAACAGGTTTATATGGCAGAGGAAGACCTTGTTCTGGGAAAGAGATGTGGAGTGTTTTGGCTGAGGTAAGTTCTGTATTGCTCTTCTGTGCAAAACTGTACCTGACACTTGAAATCTTCAACCTTGTACAGTTCTACGGATTGTAAATCTATTCAAAATATTGCCTCAAGTTTTACTGTGTTATTAGTCAGATGTTGTTGGTTACTGACCTGTCGGATTTCTTCCAAGACCAGGGTAAAAACCCAGAAGTAAAGTATAATTTCTTTAGCAGATGGACCCTCAGGTGGAGGTGGTTTAAAGTCCAGTAAAAGGACATAAGTAAATAGAAATAGAAAAGCAAAGTACATTATAACATTCCCCATAAATACAGTTACAGGGGCACTCCAGAATTTTCTCCACCGAGTAAACATGAATGTCGCCCACGCTGTGCTTTCAGAAGGGTTTTGCTTTTCCAATCTAACATTTCCTCTGCAAAAGAAAAAGAATATAGGCTTGTTGATGATTTCCTAAAATTAGTTCATGGGAATAGGCTCTGTATTATTCTATATAAAGCTTCTTGTAATATGGAAACGGGCAGATGCTGGGGATGGCAAGGGGAAGGCTGTAGAAATCCGAGCAATCGCATTACTATAGCAGAAATATTTCAAGTCAAAAAGAAGGTTTTGAAAAACAAAGTCACATCGGACTTAGATGCATATACTTGTATTTTGGTTTTGTTGTGTTCATTTGATTTGTAACTTCATTGTGTTCCTGCATGCAGTACAAACTCTGTGCAAATTCACAAGGAGAGGGCGAGGTGGGCTATCTGCTCTTCATCATCCTAAATAATAGGAAAGAAAAGCGAATGGCCAACGTAGTTTGTGAGTCAGTTCTTAATTATTTTGGCTCCAAAAATGTCTTGCAGTGTTTGGATGCAGAACGTCTTGTTGCTGTGGCTTTAAACAGTTCCTCTTTTTGACCCAGTCTTAAAAGTGCTGGATTATACTAAGCATGTGTTTCTTGACTATCCTTGCTGAAGTCTGAGAGAACTACTGACTGAAGGAATATTTTAGTCTTTTACACAACTGTAAGCACTGCCATCTTCCCCTTTACGATTAAATTAGAGTAAATTGCAGAAAAAGTAATATAGAAGCCTTTTAGCAAAAACAGTTGACCTCATAAATCATTTATTATTGTGGACTATTGTGGAATTATACAAGTATTTTGGTAACTGGAGGGAAATTTGACCTGTACCTCTACAGTTATTTGTGCTGTGTTTTGGAACATGAAGTGCTATCTATTGGCAATGGGAATTATCCTGTGCAGAAAATGCAAGTTCCCTGTATTTGATAGCAATCTGATCTTAGTGTGAGGTTTTGTTTCCACCTAAATTGCTCTCCTGTGTAAGCTAGGGATGTTACTGGATCTTTAATTTTGTGATTCTAACTCTGAGAGGTGTGATCTCTAAGGAAGGATGTTTACACTGGGGTATGTTTTCCATTTCACCTTACAAAAAGTAAACAATGACTCTTCACTGTTTTTTAATTTCCCCTGACATCTTGCTAATTATTAAATACATCTGTTAAAAGGAGCAGTTTCTCTTCACAGCCATTCTTCTACATGCCTGATTCTGTACTACCTCTCGATTTATGACATCATAAGATACATTTCCATGGTAACAGGCTAATATCCTAAACAGATAATTGCAGCTTTACTATAAGATGCTGAAATAGATCTGGGAGGGAGAGAGCCTCTTTGTTAAAACAAATTACTAAGATAATAGCAATTGGAACACACAATGTAATGACCAAACCACACTTCACTGAGGATATGGAAGTGCTTTATGACATTGCTTACAAATAGCTCCCAAGAGGCAGATGCTTTTACACCTATTTTGTAGGTTAGGGAGGGAGAGAGAAGAAGTAATGATTTTCTCCAATATACCGGCAGTTAAATGCCAGAGGTAAAAATAGAACCTAATAACTTAGACTTGGTCCACCGCTTCATACTGTGGGTGATTCTTCCTCGCTACCATTGTTCACATATTTCAGAAGTTCTCTTTAAATCATTGAAAAGCACATGCTTAATACAAGTGGCTATTCAACACTATTTAGCCATTAAGGGGACTTTGTGCTAACCAAAAGTCTTCCTATCCTGACTTAAGTCCTTGTGGCCTCCCAGGTTTTGGTGATGAGTGTGTGGCAGAGGTATAGGGTAGGATTCAGATGTTCTGAATCACAGAGCTATGAATGACCACAAGCAACTGACAAAATTGTTGTGCTCAGTTACCCATTTTTGTAATGCTCCCTCTAAATCATGTTTGTTGTTGTACTTCAGGTTCCACAGGGCCCATCTTTTAAAATATATATTGAAAGCACTTAAAATGGTGGGAAGCTGCCTTAATGTAAAATTCTCAGGTACTGATGTTTGCAAATGCTTCTGTTGCTGCCCTTGTAAGAAAGTATGTAGTGATGCACTCAATGTAAGGGTTTGCTGAGAACCTTCTTTCTGCTCGGCTCAGTAATCCAATAGGAGCTTAGTTCCTAAATCCAATGTATATCAGCCATCACAAGCTGAAGGGAATCTCAGAAAATGCTTTCTGATTCCCTCCATATTAAGCAGACTCCTTGTTCTGGAGAAATTACCTGTGCAGAACAAGTAAAGCTGTGTCTCCTTAAAACAGTGATATATCCCTCTTTATTTTCTCTATTCCTTTTAGAGAGCAACAACAGTAATAATCAGAGGCCACAGCATATTCTAAGGAGTAATGACTTTCTTGGTCCTTCAGCTGCTCCTTAGATGAGTAGCTGGTCACTAATCCGTAAGAAGTGTCCTGTTCTTTGACTGTTGTCACAAAAGTCACAAATACTGGTTTTAAACTTACCTATCTTCTTCCTTGGAAAAAAACAGAGTCATCTCTGTATCCAAACTGTCCAGCTCTCTAAATGGCTCTGGCTCATTCTTTGATTGTTTTTCCTCACTGCAAGGAAATAAACTCATTAGCTGAAAGATGATGGTTAGCAATTTTTCACTACTAAATTGGCATTCATACAGGACTGCTGACACCTATTTTCTCAGACTTGCTTCACTGAGAAGCTATCAAATAACTTGCAATGCTTACCTCTGCAAATTCTGTTTATTTATAAGAAGGCTGAAGTCACCCACTGGATTCAGAGAAGTGATAATTGGCATGCTTCACAAAAATGGAGCAGGATGCTCAATTTCTTCAAATTACTTAGGATTTGAGCAGAAATAAACCCCTTGGTCAGTCGTAGAAGACAATACCCCAGTGCTCCATTCCTAGTTACTCTCAGTAGCAATTAGGAGAGGAAATGTCAGAAGCAGCAGGGAACATGGTATCAATGCTTGCGTTTCCAGGGAAAGGAGGCAAAAAATGTTCTCAACAGAACAAATTTGTAAAGGCTTACTTTGATTATGAAAGATAATTTAAACCTTCCCATGACAACTTTGCCAAAATTTCACATTTAATTCTTTGAGTTTGTCAATCTGGCAGCCACTCTGACAAGAAGGTCATACTTAGTGATATTGGCAGAAGGAAATCTTAAGTCAGCAGTGCTAAACAAGTTTTCCTCTTGCTTTTTAAGTAGTTTAACTGTTAAGAAACATCTGTTTCATAATAGCATGCCATTCAATCATGAAAATTCTGTTGATTTGTATATGATTCTCACAATATTATGAGGTTTTTTTAAAGTTCCTGTTCCTGGATTCTTATGACTGCTTGAGCATCTTGGCTGCTTTTTTTTTTTTTCCCCTTTTCTGTTTGGTTTGGTTTATTTTTAAGAAAGCCTAAGATTCTAGCCATCTACACTGTGACAGAAAGAAAACTACGAACTCCAAAGCTATGCCTGCAGAAGACTGACAAAGAGATCTCACAAGACATTGAATTTTAAAATCTTAACTGATTTCATGTCAGTCCTGTGTTTTTAAGCTTGACTTATGGCTAGCAAGGCTTGTTTGTGGCTGATAATACTGCTTTATGATGGCTGTTTTTCTGTATAAGATACTGAGGTTTGAACCAGCATGGCCCAGTCTAGAAATAGATGGTGTTATACCTGGAGATATTCTACACATTACTGTGTAGAATCTGGAGCTGACAGAATTCCAACAGGCTTTTCTGTGGACTTTGCAAAACAGAAGTGATCTATGTGAAACTATGGCATTAATCTTTCAAGTACTAGAATAGGCCCTAGCACAGGACACACAAATCACTCTGTCCCATAGAAAATGGATTTGGTCAAAAACAGTGCAGTCCTTCTGCTGACACTCTGAGGGATATTACTGTTTTTATCACTTAAATGAAAAATTTTGAGTCTGGATATTTTCTGTGGCTTATTTTTCATCCCTTCCTTATCTCTTGCACCCAAATAGTTATGTTTGTACCTGAATGCTATTATATTTGTGTAGATTAGGAAAGGACACCAGAATCCACAGATTAACTTCAGGATCTGTGTGCTTGTAGACATGTCTCCCCACCATATTTTTGTCAGGAAGGCCTGAAAGTCAAGAAAATAAGAGATGGCTTTAATATCACAAAAACATACATGCAGATAAAGTGCACCTATGTTCTGTGACTCCTAAAACAGTGAATGCCCTGGAAACCCAAAAAGCAGGCACAGCTTCAGAGCAAACAGGTACTCTGCGCATCCTTCTGCAGGTGTTGAGTATGCAAAGAGTTACGAAGAGGACAGTGGAAAGAACAGCAAGTCAAGTAGAATTCAGCAACATCTGTAGTACTAAGAAAGGGCAAGTCGGGCACTGGGAGCTAAAAGCACCATCACTCTTAATTTAAATTTGTGTATGTGGAGAGAACTCAGGTGGTGAGGGTAAAACTAAATAGTAATTTGATTTAACTTTTATCAGTGAGCTCTTTGTTGAATCTGTAGCCTCACATCTTGGAGCAGCTTCATTGTGCCTCAGGGAGATTTAAAGTGCTTTCCTGATGCCTCTCGTGAGCAAGGAAGGAAGGAAAGCACAGGATGGAATAAGAGCTAAACCTTCTCCTCAGTGCACTGGTCTGCGGGCCAACTGGATGAAAGGGAGGGGAAAAGGGGAACTGTGTTGCTTTGTCAAGGATGCAGTGTAACGTCCTCTTCGTATGGTGTAAAGGGAGAGGGAAGAGTCCCCTCTGAATAAAGTGTCTTAGGGGAACACCTTTCATGGGGCTGTTCAGTTGCTCTGCTATCCTCTTCTGTGTCCAACATCATGCCTAAAGGCCCAAGGGGCAGAGATGGTGAGGGAAGGGTCTGTAAAACTTACCTGCACCCCATCATGTGCAAAGAAGGACTTTGCATCTGCTTCTGTAGCCAGCTGAAGGCAGGTGGTTTTGCTCCAGTACTGATTTTTTCTCACCAACAGAGCAAATGCTCTCTCCTCGCTGTTGTGGTAGCATTCACTAAATAGTTCTGCCAAATGAAGGAAACATAAACAAACAGATCTTGTAACTTAAAAAAAAAATATGAATGTAAGGCAAGAGGGTGATGTGTGTAGGCTGCAGCAGCAAAGCCTGAGCACTGCCAGATGCTCCTGTCTGCACCAGAGACTTTTGGAATGCTGAACTAGTCGAAAAGAGCCTGAGAGAGCTAAGGGAGGTGGGAGGCAGAGAGCAATGATGCTGGCTTTATGCATGTGTGTATGTGTGTTGGGGCAGAGGGCAGACAAAATAGATTTGTCTTGGTGAAAAAAAAAAAAAAATCACTGCAATTTTAAAATTCCCACTATTTGCAGAAAGGTATAGAGGAAATCTCAGTACCTCCCTCTCACCTTTCTACCTGCATGCTCCCTTCACAGCCTGGGGCCTCTAACAGGTTTGGGTTTTGTGGGTTTGGTTTTTTTTTCCTGTTGTTGTTTGATCTGAGGAGAAGCTTTCCTTTCTCAGTTCTTCTACAGACAGCATAAGAAACTTGTTGGAAACATTTCAATATTTGTTACAGTCCCTCATCTGTGCTGCCTCATGTGGAGCTTTAGGCAACATCAAGCAAAACTGGATCTTTTGGGTGATCCTCTTTCACTTTGAAGGATGAGCTGCTACCCTGCCCCCACTCTCCAGAAAATCTAAATAGAAGTAGCAGCTCAGCTTTGGTTTGTACCCAACAAATCCATGGCTTTAAGGCATAGCTATGGGGCATAATATTAGACTTGGTGGAGTGTTGTGGCATAGTTCCTTTTCCAGAGAAGCTGGTCCTGGAGCTCAGAAACTAGGATAAATAGTCCAAAAGGTAAAGGTTTTAAGATCTGATTTCTTGTGTCCGTTTCATTCTGCTGATTCACTTGATTATCTCAGCACCCTTTCTATGCCAGCCTACACTTTGTTATACTGTGAGAGCTGGGGATCAAGAATCTAGTTCTCTTAAAATAAGCTGATATACAGACTTGTTTTGCAGGTGATGCGGTATTTACCATTCTCAAAGAATGTTCGCTCTACTTGATATTGACAGTGTTATCCAGGCCAGAAATTAAAATTGAGGATCTGATCTAATACTCACCAAAGCCAAGGAGCAGACTTCTATGTATTGGATTAGGCCCTGTAATTCCACAACTAAATTACTTGAGCTCTGTGATTGTATGAAAACCTGATTTTTATTTTTTTGTAAGTAATAATGTGGCCCTGTGAGAGCAGAGGAAAATGTGATCTGTGTATAAATACGGTAGCAATGTCTGTGTGAGCCTTCAGCTGCTTGATGCACTAGCTCTAAGGGGAGGGAAAGGGTACATGCTGCATACTTTAAAACCCTCTGTTCATAGCAGTGTTACCTTCAACTACGGATTAGATTGAAGTCAGATCAGCAGAGAAGCTTGTGTGCAGGCATCTGTTTGTAAACCAGGCAAAGGGGAGAGGGCTTGGCACTGCAGATGCCTGAACACTCACTGCTGCCGGGAGGGGTGGTCTGTCCATGGTGAAGCCAGTCTGAGCTGTCACTGCAGTTTGGCAGCGCAGTTATCCCACTTATGGGTGAGGTAATCTCAAATTATTTTTAGCAACAAAGGCAAGCCTTAAAACTTGTTGCTCTAGTGGCCCTCACAGAGCAAGCTTGATATTGCAGGAAAACCAGGCTGCTGTTAGAATAACCAAAACACTTCAAGGCTATCTTGCCCATCGCTGTAACACACCTTGTACTAACGTCAGCCATTTAAAATACCAGCATGCAGCAAGAGAGTAATTTCTTCCATGTGTGCCAGGGGCCAGGCTTGGAACACTGATTTTTACAAAATGATTGGGTTTAAAATCCTTCTTCTGTCATCTTTGAATGTTTGGGAGTGCCTGTGCTGCAAGGCTGTTAAATTATTCAAGACAGTTGACCTTTTACAATTGAATCAGTATTTTTTTCACTTGCTTGCCTTCCAATGGCAGTCACTTCTTAAATTTTTGATGCTGTTAAAAAGGTGCCATTACTTACCAACAGCGAGCTGCTCATACTTGGCCTCTTTCATCATACGTGCTACTTCGGTCTCGGTCTCCAGGCGGGACATCTCTTTAAGGATCTTGCAGGCTGCCAGAGCTGATGCTACACCCTCCTGACCCTGTAGAATTGAAAGGGGTGCTGCTGTTACCATACACTGGAGGGCATTTCTGAACCAGGGAGACTTCACTAAGGAAAACATCTAAAAGAATTTTAAAAAAAATCAATGCATGTCTCCCCTTTGAAGACTCTTCCCTCAAACACAGACTTGAAAGTCAAAAATATCAATTGAAATGACAGTTTTGGTGATATTTGAGAACTGAAAACTACATATTGGTAGTTCTTGTGCCTTATAAGGCTGGAGACTTCTGAGTTTGACTTTAAAGGGGCTTGATTTTGGGTAGCAAAGACTGAAAGTGGAAGCAGAACACTCTCACAGTGCCAAGGTACCTCAAAGATGGCTGCGCTGAGACCCTGCGTGAGGGCATATGGGAATGGAGGGAACGCAGCTGGCAGAGGCACAAGAGTGGCACGCAGCAGAGAAACGTGCCTGCTGCTGACAGGGCTCCGCAAACACAAGGGCCTGCAAAGTGCAGATGTGTCTGGGCCCACACGCACCCCGCACTGGCTGAAGAGCTGGGCTGCAGTTTGTCCCTCCCGATGACTCCCCCCCGTGCCAGATGCAGCCGTCTGGGAGCCGAGGGATGGAGCCTGATGGCTGTGTCTGGCTCTGGGGGGGAAGAAGGATGCTACGGCATCGCATGGCAGATGCATGAGACGGGGCCTCGGTTGTGGAGGGCTGTACAACAGGAGCTGATTATGCCAGCATGAAGCTCAGCCTTGGAGAGCATGACGCTGTTGCTCCCTACACATACAGCACGTAAGCTTAAGATGCTGGGTTGCAGCGTCATCCCTCCCGATCACGCTAGAACCCAAACAAGTGACCTGTTGTAGAAGGCACAAAACTCAAGCCTGAGAGCGGTGAGTCAGCAGCAGCAAGGAGGAGGAGGGCCAGCTCTGCAGCCGGAGGTGATCGGCCATGTCTCAGGCCGTGCTGGCTTACACCCCCTGCTGCTCTGCCCTCCCGCTCTCAGGCCCTGCTGGCATGAGCCACACAGAGGTGAAAGGCCCTATAAATGCCACATCTCGTATTTTAGAAACAAACCTTATCTGTCATTTGAGCTGCAAGGCTGAGCAAAAGACATCTCATATACTCAAAATACGCCGATATTTCACCTGAAGCAGCTACAGCTCGCAGCTTACCATAGCCCAGAAATAGTTTGCCATCTTGTGCCGGTTTTGAAGTACTGCCCATACAAACAAATCCCTCCAAGGATTTTCGCTTTTCTGGTTCATATCCAAGGGCTCAGGTAATCGCTTTGTATTCATTTTATCCTGAAATATGATTTGTAGAAATTAAAACCTGCTATGCAGCCTCATTCCATGCAAATGACATGATCTAAGCGGCTCTTGGCCTGGCCAGCTACTTCATATTCTTTTGATTTTTCTTTTTATTTTCTGTAGGACTGAGAGGTAATTAGTACATTCTGTACCAAATCAAAGGACCCTTGTGTCCCCTACAGAACTCAATATGTGTGAGAACGTTCCGGGTGAAACCGTGACTCCATTGAAGTCAACGGTGAAGCTCTCACTGACTTTATTAAGGCCAGGGTTTTACCACTGGTGTGTAATATCATACCAGACAAACCTGTGATTAACTGATCTGAGCTTGCCTTCAGTGATATTGGATTCTGCTCAGCTGCCACAGAGGACATGGTTTCAGAGAAAAGGGAACAAAAGGCATTTTATTTCCACAGAAATAAATCTCGCCAAGGCCCTGTACAGGACAAGAATAGAGTACGTCAATGCCCTCTTTTTAGCCTTTCCTTTGAGAAACCTCTCCCTCACGCAGGGAGTATTTGAAGTAGAACACTGCTTATTCCTTTAGCATTTGATAAAAAACTCTCCAGAGGAAGTACGGCAACTTAGGTCAAGTTCTGTTTTTGAAGTATATTTCAAAACTGTCTTTATTGTGTTAATTAGAAGGAACCAGAGTGGATTTTTTTTTTTTTAATAAAACAAGTTTTTGTGAGGATATAGTTTTTTAATCACTTAAACTATGGCATTCCGTTCAAATTTATTTTAATAGCATTTTCGGAGGGTGTTGCTGTTTTTGTTTGAGGAGTTCATAGAATCATAGAATCACATGGTTGGATGGGACCTATAAGATCATCTAGTCCAACCGTCTTCCCACTACCATTGCTGCCAGAGCTACTAAACCATATCTTGTAGCTCCTCATCAAGCCGCCTCTTGAACACTGCCAGGGACGGCGACTCCACCACCTCCCTGGGCAGGCCATTCCAGTGCCTGACCACTCTTTGGGAGAAAAAGTTTTTCCTCACGTCCAACCTAAACCTCCTCTGGTACAACTTGTGGCCATTACCTCGGGTCCTGCTTGTTGCCTGGGAGAAGAGGCCAAACCCCTGCTCATCACAACCTGCCTTTAGGAAGCTATAGAGTGCAATGAGATCTCCCCTGAGCCTCCTCTTCTCCAGACTAAACAATCCCAGCTCTCTCAGCCGCTCCTCATAAGACTTGTGCTCCAGACCTCTCACCAGCTTTGTTGCCCTTCTCTGGACACGTTCCAGGGCTTCAATGTCTGTCTTGTAGTTGTTGTTGTTGTTTTTCCCTTCACTTTGTAGTGAGCTATTCAATCAACTGAACTGCCTTGAAAACCTTGCAGGAGACAAAGATATCCCAAAAGTCTCATCAGTCTTTGCAACCACTATGTCCTAACTTGAAATAAGACACAAAATCTAGCAGCAGTGACACTGCCATCCCAGAAGTGATACTCTTTCTGTTGCCAGTGGTAACGGGATGGCAGCCATGGGAAGAAGCTTTTAAAGGAAAAAAGCTAGTAACCAGTGTGATGTGGTATCCGAACTTACTTACAGCACTTGGCTTTAGCTCACTTACTGCCAAATCATAGAATCACAGAATGGTTTGAGTGGGAAGGGACCTTTAAAGGCCATCAAGTACAACCCCCCTGCAAGGAGCAGGGACGTCCCCAACCAGATCAGGTTGCTCAGAGCTCTGTTCAACCTGGCCTTGAATGTTTCCAGGGATGGGGCATCCACCACCTCTCTGGGCAACCTGTGCCAGTGTTCCACCACCCTCATTGTAAAAATTTTTATCCTAATATCTAATCTGCATCTACCTCCCTCTATTTTAAAACCATTACCCCTTGTCCTATTGTAACAGACCCTACTGAAGTCCCTCAAAGGTCAGTAATATTTCAGGGGAAATTCTTTTTTTTTCTGTAAAATTTTTAAGTCTGGAGTCTGCTTAATCGCTTCAAAGGTATCGCCCCATATAGTCTGTCCTTGTGAACAAAGAAACCCTGATTAGATTAAAACTTAGCTTTTCATACTACTGTTTTAGCTAGGCTTTATCAAAGCAAAAGTGATTGAAGCTCTTGAGTGAGAATTTATTTTTTTAGTTTAAATAGTTTTAAGATGAGGTAGAACTTAAAGAATCATAGAATGGTTAGGGTTGGAAGGGACCTTCAAAGGTCATCTAGTTCAACCCCCCTGCAAGGAGCAGGGACATATTTGATTAGATCAGGTTGCTCAGAGCCTCATCCAACCTCGCCTTGAATGCAAATATTAAAAAGTTTAATTTTTTAGCTTCTCTAAAACTCTGATCTTAGTGAAATTTCTCTATACATCTCTATTTTGAAATCATGCACCCAAACTTCCAATGCTTTTGCAAGAACTTTGGTACTTCTGAGTTTCAAGGTTAAATACACTATCGAAATGCAAAAAAGGTGATAACTCTACTGCACAGTTGTGGACAGTGCACTGTAGGCATTCCACAGTGGAACCCATCACATGTTATCCATGTCATGTGTTGGCCAGGGTGCTTGCCAGGGCCAGTTCACACAATCGTTCTTATTTCTTGCTGTGTGTTGTGTCACTCAATAACAAGACTATAATGATCTCAAGGGAAATACCATAAACTGCACATTCTTGAATATAAAATCTACTACACAGTATAAATCTGTGAGTAGTTTTACGTACAAAGATTACCATATTAGACCTGAGATTGAAAATGGCCATTACCTGCTTGTCTTTCTCCTAGAAAATACTGTCTTTCAAGTAGTTCTGCTTGAAGTTCTGTATAAGAAATGCAGACTACTATTTTTATTTCTAATTGCTCCTTAATAAACCTAGATCTATCTCTTCATATTTCCCATATATCTTTCATGGAATCTGTTCTTACACATGAGGCTAATAAGATCAAACTGATCTCCACGTGCAAGGTGCTAGAAAGAGGAATGGTCTGTGGAAGTTGCTCTAGAAGTGTGAGAAATACCTGGGCCTCTGCAGATGATGAAACGGAGGCCATATCTTAGCAGTAGTTCAAGGTACAGTAAAACCTTGCATAGAAACCCATAAGCAGAGGGGGAGAAAGAGGAATCACAAGAAGTCTATCTTAGAAATTCCTTTATTTTCCTTTTTAATGTTGAAATTTTAGCTGTAATAAAAATGAGCTGAAAAAAAGGAATGAGAAACTGAAGTGACTGTTTCTCTCATCTTGCTTTTCCTTTCCTGCCCCACCCCCAAAGGCTAGGCCTAGTTAAAATTTTTCAAATTCTAAATTGGAACGGAGCAGGACTATGATGGAAAGTTGTAACTCACAGATTTCTTCTTGCCTCCATGTCTGATGTCTTGATAGAAACCTTTGCCTGCATCATGGAGAAAATCTTTGAGAACTCTGGAGACCTCACTGAGAGTGAAGACTGGGCAGATCTCCTTCTGCTCCTTATGCTGTTGACCAGTGATCCCTGCTAAGGTCAGCTTGCTTTCTTCATGTTTCTTCAGAAGAAGTTCGTAGAGGAGACATTTCTGAGAAATGGAACAGTAGAGTCTCTGCAGACGACTGTATGTCAGGAATTCGGATATGTTAGCCCCGTTGTCAATAAATAATTTCACAAATTCTGGTTTGTCGTTGACCAGAGCATCCATCATCACTTCCTCCAGGTCACAGGACTAGATTAATGAAGGGGAAAAAAAAAAAGAAGTTTTTGGGGATAATCATGGATGGATGAGGGGGGAGGTAAAATTAACAGGAGGATATGCACATTTGTCTTCCACAAGGTCAACAGTGGGTACAAGGAGAAAGAGAGGTTGAACGCTCTTCTTTTCTCTATGACAAAATGTCTGTGTAAGCATTAGTGTTAAAATATCAACACAAATAGCATGCTGTAGGAGTTGTGGTGACGTTACGTACCCACGGCACTGGGTATTTATACAGCCGTTGGAAACAGTGACATTCTTCCTACTGTCTTCTAACAGTAATATCTGCATGCTGCTATTGCTTTGTAAGCTCAGGTTTGTTTGCTTTAAAGATCTATACAGAAGGGGAGGGTAAGTTTCTTGCCCCCAAAGAGCTCAAGAAAGAGACTGTGACCGCTGAACTATTTCTCTGCCTTCAGTCATTATCAGATAGAGGACCAGAAGGACAAACAACCTAAGGAACCATACTACCACTGCATAATCTCTTAGTGGAGAATGTGGGTAGTGTTAAAACCTGAAATCTTCTGTCAGGGTATTTCAGTGTCCTGTGCATCTTGGATTGCACACTGATTGTCCTTTAAGGCAATAAAACCTGGTACCTTCCATTCCACGTCACCATTGAATATTTCACTTTTAGCTATGTCCACTCTATTCCAGGCCACTGCCAGCTTCAGTTCATCCAGGTATTCCTGAGCCTCCTGACTGTGACTTTTACAGGCTGGCAAAAATAGGAAATGCAAATAAACTCAGTACTTTACACTTGTTATGTTTAATTTAAGACAGTATTCATAATTCAGTCAGCAATACAAGCTCTCCTTCAGCTATCACAGATCTGTGGGTTGCTTAACCAGGAACCTTTCACAGCATTTTTTTTTCCTAACTTAAGAAATATTTGTATTAAATATTAAATTTTGCTAGCTGAATTCTCTATTAAAATAGTAAGTTTAAATGTCTGTAGGGTTTTAAGCGAGACCTTGGCTTGCAAAAAGTGAGGGACAGGACTGGCTATTGTTTTTGTCTTGATCAATTAGACATTCAAAATAATGTGTCTTGTTTCCCCATGCTAAATTTAGGCTTACACAAACAATTAAATTAACACAAACTGAAATCTGTGGCAAAGTAACTAATGTCTTCTTTCAGAAGAGACAATGAAGATTTCTTATAGGAGAAATTGATTGTTTCTGGAACTAAGGCAGTTAATATCTAATTGGAATAAGTGCTCCAATGTATTTCACTTGTATAACCTATACTACTAAGAGATGCAAGTAGTGAAATAAAGGAGTGATTAAAATAGTACTACACAATAGTATGAGATTAAAAAGCAAACACTAGTTTAAAGCAAGGTTACGGGAGCTGTGGTAACTGCCACAGTTAATTTGTCAATAAGCAAGCAGAAGAACTCTACATCAGAGATGAAATCTGATCCAGCAGCCAACTGAACTTGCTCTGGACAAGAATGAAATACTTTTATGTCATAGAAGTTAAATAAGACAAGGATGACACTCTGCTGTGTTTGTTGCTCTTACCTTTTACTAAAGCTTTTAAAATGACTGTGTCTAGTTCTTCTGAATCGTCTTGCTCAAAATTGTGCAGAGTTAGAAGATGTTGGTGTGAAATAATGTTCTGAATCTATTGGGAGTTGAAACAAAAATAATTTTACACATTGTCCTATTGCTGTATATTAATGCTTAGGAGCCTAGTGGAGATCACCCACACAGTATTTCCCAAAAACTTACATTACAATTGTGAAGCTCAGGTTTGGCAAGAAGACAAACATTATTAGTTTCTCATATATAAATAAGTCCTAAGGCAAGGAGGGAGTTACTGCCTTTTCCAAAATCAGGATAGGAGGAACAGAACTTGGGTATCCTGAGAACCAGAGCAGTGCTTTAATTAAAAGATCCTTCCTTAACTCACATTCTTATTTGACTCACAGTCATGCTGCGGTCAGCATACCACTAGTGTTGTTTTACCTTTTCCTGATTTGACATTTAAGTTTTGCTCTCAGAGTTGTTTATTTAAAAGCATAGTCTCTAAATCTTATTGGACTAAAAGTTATCAAATATTGATATTTACAGTACTCTTCTCTTTCCTTCCAGTTCTCTATTTATTGAGTTTTCTTTCTCGCCGTGCAGCTGCACTGAGACTTTGTGAGCATCTAGCAATATTGCTTCTAGATGCCCTTCCACCCCCATGTGCTAGCAATGTGGCAAAGTTCTTCCTATTGGAATTAACATGGGGAACTTTTAAAGCTAAGGATTATGGCAGGGACTGCAAAGAATAAGTAGTGGGTCAGGGCGAGTGGACTTGGCTTATCTCAGAGGCACACAATGCTCTTCAATCTTCACTTAAAGACAATGTCAGAGTGTTTCTTTGTTTCTTAAACACTTACGCATCATGGTTTAAGTCCAGTAAGTGTGCCTCAAGACAAAGACTAAGGAAAAATCTGTGAATCTGTTTTGTCTTTTTTTTTTAAGAACACATATAACTGACAATAGATAGGATAGTTTCTAAACACCCTTCATGCTTTTTAATTTATTCATGCTTATACACAACTATGTTTCCATTTAACAGCTGTAGATCGTGAATTAAGTCTCTTTTGTCACAGCTGCATGAGCTCCACAGCTGTGGAGTATAAATAATGCTTGGTGTCCTCCAGAAGGACTGTGAGGTTCCCGGGTGCTGGCTGTTACTTGAGGAAATAATTGAGGGAGGACAGAGCCCTAAGTGTTCAGCTGAATCACTAGGACACAGTAGTTTGTATGATCAACTGAGCACTTGATTTTAATGTTAGAGAAGTATTCTTGGGAGTACCCAAAACTTCTGAGCAGCTTTTTGTCAAACCTGTACTGAATGGACTACTGAAGCTAGAAATCGTAGGAGAGAGCTTGCAAACGTGATGCATGTAATTATCAAACACATGAGCTCACTGTTGTTGTCCAGTGGAGAATGTCCTTCCACAAGAAGCTTTCTGCAGGGAATTTCTCCTTAAATTGCTTTTCAACAGCTTCTGGCATGATAAGCTGCGGGTCATTCATGAATGCAGCTAAGATGTCAGCTGTACCTCCAGACCCTGCTAAGATAAGCCACGGAGCAGAATTTTCCAAACCGCTGCAAATTTTCTGTAGTTTAAAAAGTACATTTTTAGAAATCATATATGGAAAGAAAATTATATTAAAAAGAAGGCTTTCTTGCAAACTAGGAATAAATGTCTACCTAAACCAGATTCACTATGGAGTCCTCTAATCTACTAGGATTTTCCTGATTCTGTAGCAGGTCATCCAGGTATGGGCCCCTGACTATACCTCTTTTCATGACACATCTGATGAGCAGCCAAGGAATGCATAAAACTTCTTTGTCCCTGACTTTCCGCACCCTCTGCCCCGCCCCGTAGTTTGTGTTTCAGCATAGCCAAGTGCAAGAGGAGCACTATACAGAAAATCTCAGCAGGCTCTTCTGGCTGCTAAATCTGGTGATACGTTTTGAAAATCAGGAATTTGCCTGTGCGAATACAACATTGGTCCAAAGGAAAAAAAAAACACTCTGAAGCATAGCAACTGCAAGAGCTAAAGGCTGATAATTCTATTACTTGTGCAATTAGAATGAGTCAGGCCAGTTGTTGAGAAAGGAAAGCAGAAGCCATGGCATCATAATTGCAATAACTGCTATTTGCTGCCAATCTATTTCTTACTCAGGGGTTATGCAAGAAGCTAATGATACTCTAAGAATCTAACTATTGATTCACTTGTTGTAGAGGGTTGGGGTTTTTTTTGGTTTAGTTGTTTTTTGTTGTTTTTGTTTTGTTTTTTTTTTTAACAAGTGTTGTAGTCCTTGGTGTGTATTACTCAATTTGTATTTAAGAAACTGATATTCTAAAAAAGAGCAATCAGTTATCCATTCCCAGCACATGTAAATTTAGGGCAACTCCAGGCAGTCACTTTTGGTCTCCAAGTCACTTTGTTCTATAAAACTTTGAAAGGAGGATTTATAGATTGTGATATGTGATTTTTTTTTTTTTTTTCAATACCCAAGATACAAAGAACACTGCCATATTTAGCTTCTAGAAGGAAGGCTCAAGAGGTGACACAATCCTAGTTCAAACAGCAAGGTTTCTAAATCCAGCGTATGTTTTAGTCCAGCTGACAAAGATACGACAAGATCACTACAAGGAAGAGGTTGAGGTGCTTGAGTGTATCCAAAGAAGGGCACCGAAGCTGGTGAAGGGTCTAGAGAGGAAGTCTTGTGAGGAGCGGCTAAAGGAACCGAAGTAGGTTGATCTGGAGAAAAGGAGGCTGAGGGGAGACTTTATCCCTCTCTACAACTATCTGAAAGGAGGTTGTAGGGAGGTGGACGTCAGTCTCTTCTCCCAAGTAATAAGTGATAAGACAAGAAGAAACAGGCTCAAGCTGTGCCAGGGGAGGTTTAGGTTGACTATTTGAAAAAATTTCTTCACCAAAAGTGTTATGAAGCACTGGAACAGGCTGCCCAGGGAAATGGTTGAAACACCACCCCTGGAAGTATTTAAAAGATGTGTAGATGTGGCACTTAGGGACGTGGTTTAGTGGTGGACTTGGCAGTGTTAGGTTTATGGTTGGGCTCAATGATCTTAAAGGGCTTTTCCAACCTAAATGATTCTATGAGTCTAATATACAGAGACTGGCACCTAAAACTAGAAAACATCACCAGAAATGAGTTGTTACTCTGAAAGAGGTTACCAGCTTGTGTGGCACAGTCTCATCCCTCGGAACCTTTAAATTATGGTTAAATGTCTCTCTAAATGTACTGTAGATTATTCCTTTTTATCTGAAAGTATTATTTATAAAATGTCATATGAACATATGGGCTGCTATAAAGTACAAAATAAAATACCAGTAAAAGTAAAATAGAAATCAGAGTATCTCCTAGTTAAGAGGTTGTTTAAACTGTAGAACTACTCAGGAAAAAAATGAAAACTGATCCTTTGCTGAAGAAGATATCGGATTGTTAGCAAACAAATCTCCAGTCTTCTATCCTACAATGTGTTTTTGCTCAGTGGAACTAGGACACTACAGTTTTAAATGGCATATCTAGCAAACCTGGTCTTGTACCTCCTCTGAGCTCTATGACAGAGACAGTTGTCTCACTGTTGCTGGACAGCACTGATTAATCTTTTTTGTGTGTGTGTGATCTTTAGTAATAGCACAGTATTTCAATTTTGCTAGATTTGGAGCTGGCTTCTGTGTTTGTTTTGGTTTTGGATTCTTTCTTCCCACTGTATGAGCTGGCAGTGCAAGCTTTAATGATCAGCTGGTGCCTATTCAAAAGGAAGTATTTCTCCCCAACAAATTCTGGCAAATATAATATTAACAGAATTCAATTCTTAATTGTGTTTAGATATGAATCTTGACGTTACGTAAAGTGCCAGTAGATGTTTGTCATCAAGCCAAATTTTCCATAAATTGTGTAGCACCAGTTAATTTATTTTTCTAAAGTTGCAAACACCTTCTTACCTCAAGTGTGCCTGGTCCTCCGTTTACCAGTAAGCAAAGCACGGGGATTTCAATGCTACCCGTTCCTGCGAAATAGAAGGCTTAATTTTTAAAAAGTTAACAGTTTTCACGAAACTATTGTGTTTCTGCTGACCCCTTGAAAATATTTCTCCTGTTATGTAGGTTTGATATGTACCAGAACATGAACCTGCAGAAGCAAGTGGCAAAGGAAGATAATAACACTGTGACCTAGCAGATGGGGTCCTAGTCTAAGATTCAGGATGAAGGCACCTTTGCCTCGCACGTCCTGCATGATTCCTGGCAAGCAGCCCAGTCTGTTCTCACCTCAGTACAGCTCCGCTGCAAAATACGTCATAGCACTGTTGAATTATTTATTTACTGCTGAGTGATCAGATATTGGAGTAATGGAGCTGCATTATGGTGAAAGACAATATTGTTAGGTTTTCACAGAGGCAGCTACCATTATTTGTATTAAGATACGGTTAGATGTGAAAAACTGTCGGTTTGTTCCAGGTGTTATGCACGTGTCTAGCATGTGCAGGAAGGTGTAGTGGAATCCAGGAGAAAAGCCTGATAAAAGGAGAATTTAAGAATACCAAGAGGCTGACTATGTAGACCAGATAGGGTGAGATGAGTCAGATATGAGTTGATAGGAACCATATGCTCTTTGTTACTCTGCTTAAACAACTTAAAATTTAATTCAGCACAGTCTAATGTGGTGATTATTAATAACATAAGATTATACATTTAAAATAAATGCTAATTAAATATTTAACTTATGTCATGGCAGCAGGGGAAGAAACGATGTAGGCATCCCTGCTCTTAGCCATCCTCCCACAGGGCACTCAATGATTTGTACTGTAAATGCTGAACTTTGTAATCCAAAAGTGACTATAGATTGGCCTAAAAGAGCTCCATCAAAACAGTAGCATCATGAGATGAGCACCTCTTTGAACTGGAAAAGAAAAGGCATTTGGTTCAAACAATTTGTAATGTTTCCCTGTGTAGGTCTCCCAGAGCAGTGTACAGATCACCACTTACTACTTGTTGGACCTATTGTGGGATGACTGCAGAGATAAGGTAGAACTGAGCTGTAGCCAGGACATGACTGGCAAGTAACTTCATTTGTTTTAGTGAATGGCATAGCACTCCATCACCGCTATATGGTGATGTTCTAGCTTGAAGAGTGACCTCTGTGACTACTCATGAAGTGTTTATGACTTCAAATATTCATTTCCCATAGATTTAGATAAAATTTGGCTGGAGGAGAGGCGGAGAGGGGGAATTCTGACTTTATGCTGGGAAGGTGGAAAGTCCTTAATTGCAAAGAATATTCAGCATATTAAAAATTTCCTCCAAATGATTTCTAGGTAAGTTTTTAAATAGGGAAATTCTGCATGACCTTTAATAAAGTGTTTTACTTCAGTAAAGTTACATAGCTTTGCTCAGCTTGAATATAAATAAGTTTAAATGAACGACATTGGTTTTGTTTATAGAAGATATCACTGAATTCAGTATGTTCCAGTGAAATATTTGTCAAATGAATCAGCATTTTTTTGGCAGAAAATTGTTCCACTGAGACTTGTTCAATCAGCTTTGGCTTGTAAGCAGAAAGAGGCCACTTTCTAACTCTCAGCACTGCAACCTCAGCCTACTGTTGCAATGCACCTTTGGTCTTTCCTGTCTGAGTCACCAGATCAGCATCCTTGAGATGTGTTCATGCTCTCAGGTACATCTGTGCAACCATGCTATGGGCTCTCTAATTGAATATTCCATTGATGCATACAAGTGCGAATAAGTGAGCTCTCCCTTCTGTTTCAGCTGTGCTAGCGCTGCAGGTATTACAGAAACAAAGGAAAGGTAAAAGTAATTGTATTACCACTGAATTCTTTCCACAAATAGCAGTAGGAGGCCTGCCCAATATTCAGTTCTCATTATAAACAAAGGTTACATAGATTTAGATGGCCATTAGATGCTATGTTGTTTACCCGGGATAAGATTTTATCCTGAAACAAATATGGCTTAAAATATTTCAGAAGGCTTTGGAACAAGTCTTTTCTTCCAAGTGTGAGAGCAATTCAAGACCCTGTGTGCAAGAGGGGATAACTATGCAACAATGAACATCCATCTCTTAGAGCCACTGGTAAAGGCACTTAAAGCTGGATTTATTTTCCATTTGTTGTGTTTTAAGGCAATCTGAGCTATGCTTTGAAGATCAGCTGTGAGCTATGTTTAAGGAGATGTGATAAAAGTCAGGATTTTTGGTTCAAAGAGCAGATTTCTTAACTTCAGAAATCGCCTTAGTTCTGCCTCACATAATGATAAATGTGTTTACTTGATCTTGCCTATGTAGATGATTGTTCAGTTTGAGAATTGGACTTGCCTTTGATAAGTCCAGGGTCCACAAGTATCACTGTAATATCAGTACTATTCAAATCTACTTACCACCATACCCAGTTCGCTGTTCTGAAATATGCTTTTCCAAGGTGAGACGTAGCTTAGTGGTTCCATCTGGTTCATCTGGTGTTATGGGATCCACCAAAATAAAATGGGAATGGTTGTGGTCCAGGGAATACAGAGGGCCTTGGATATTATCATCTGATTCATAGTGTACAAGACTTTCATTCTAGAGAGAGGAGGAGAGATGTCAGCATTCTTTACAAAACACAGACCATGTTTTTTTGTGCTTCACCTCCATTTTCGTGTTGTCTGCGCCATGACATAGCACACCGCCTTTGAGATATTTGAATAGACTCCTTGAAAAGGGTAGAGAAGGGAAAGGAACACATTCCTGCCAGATTTGACAGGACTGAAAGCTGAAGTCCCTGGAGTTCCCTTCTTGGGCTCTACCAAATAGGATGACATCAGTCATCACCTTTGGAATGCAGACATTCATTCAGAGGTTTTGGAAACGTTTATTGGACAAATGGAAAGGGGCCATGAGACCCAATAATTGTGGATGGAGCTGTAATGTCTCGGAGGGCTGAAGTCTCAGCTAGTTTAAACAGGGACAAACCAATTCATTTCAGTAGTATTTTGTCCACGTCTAGCCCAGTAGATAAGTTAGCCTGCTATATGTCCATGTCAATTTAAATGCTGCATTTACGCAGACAGGGTTATATGAGGTCTAATGGTTATTTCTCAGTTTAGAAATTGCATTCTGAAAGAGTGACAGGCAGACTTTAGAAAGTGCAATCTTATTATCTTTTATTTTGCGTGAGGGATGTTATATCTTGAATTATTTATTAGTGACTTTTTGCATAAAATCACTATCTGGATAAAACAGAGCCCCTGTCTTTTGCTCTAAGGATTGCACTACATATGGTCTTCCACATACACGCTTTTCCAAGCTCCTCTTACTTCCTTAATAAATCTTCCTTTCTCACTGTTACACATCCACTTTAATATTATCATTCCTAGCTGCAAGCCAGGCTGTAAATGCCTGATTATTATTCTTTTTCATCTTCATAATCACTGTCCTGTTGCAAGCAAGCCAGATTAAAGCAATTGTTTAAAATCTGCATTTCCTTCTATCATGCCTCTTTTCCAACTCCTGCAGCGTTTCAGCTGATGAACAACACACAGACTGTCAGCCTGGCTATTGTGCCTGTGTATTGCATTTTCCTCCCATTAATTTTGTGGACTCAGACAGGTGGTAAAGTCTTTCTAGACGTAGCAGCGTGACCATGCAAGTAACCAAGTTGTCATTAAGGTACAGCAGAGAGATTTTATGTTCTGTTTTTTAAGACATAGATCTTGCGTAGAGCCTTTAGTAACCTTGGCTTTTGGCAGTGTCTGCTAAGAAGAACAGGTGCCCAGTTGAATCTTGGAGGGAGTCCAACCCAGATTCTTCTCCACAGCCAAGGCTAAGACTGATGCTGCAAAGGCAGTGAAAATACCACCACGAGCTCATAGCAGCTCTACTAATGCATTAAAACATTGAGAAACCTGGAGGGCAAATTCCTTCATGCTGCAGGTAGAAGAGCTGAGCACGCTGTATAGCACACTCCTAAGTGGCTTTCTGAAATGAAGCTGCATACAGTCAAACTGGAGAAGAGAAATCTCCTTCAAAGCAAGGTGAAAAAGGCTATAATCAGGCATGTTCCTATGGCTTCTTTCCTTGTCAGCCACTCTGGGAAGAGCAGGAATATCAGAGGCCATTCCAGGAAAAAATTTGCATATTCTCTACAAACAGCAAGTGCCACTAGTTTCTTTTACTTCCTTCTCTCTGCTTCTCATTTGTTGGGGAAAGCTTCTTGACACAATTAAGTTGCCTTGAAATTTTGTTTTGACAGAGGGCGTGCCTATATTCTGCTGCCATGTAACTTTAAGCCTACGCGCCAAAGATCTGGCCTGTGATTAGGACCCGGAGGCACAACAACCAGTTGAAAAGGTCCTCGGAGATTTTCCTGTTTATTCTCTGGAAATGTGGAAGTGATCTTTCAATGATGTCTAAGCATACCATTAACACAGAAGAGATGGGAGCGATCCAGTGGTTTCAGGGCTTGTTTTTCTCCTTGCTAGTGTGGATTGTTAGCTCTATTTTATACAACAAGCTGTGTGTGTTGGTGCCAAGTATAAAGAGAACTGGGCTTAGACAAACACCCCTGTCTATAGTTCCTTTTGTCTTAAAGTTACTGACTAAAATCCAGAACTTCTTTGGTTGGAAGCAGTGCCAGAAGTCATAGGGTCAGGAATGCTCTACGCGAAATATTCCTTGACAAAGAATTTGGGCTTTAGTTAAGGGGGAGAAAATCTAATGCAATAGAAAGACCACTGCACTTGTTTTGTAGCTGCTGGCTGGGAAAGATCCAGATGCATTTTGATCACTTAGCCTGGGAGGGAGGCGAAATAGTTAGTTTGCACTTGCCAAAGCAACTTTCCTGAACAAAATTCACAAACAATGAACAGAATTCTTTCCTCTGAGGTCCTTCTGGGCCAGTTCAGCCACACAAATAGGTTAAATTCTTCCAGATAAAGAGTCCCACCTGGTAGAGCACACAGGTAGCAGTTCTCAGTAAAAAGGATGGAAAAAGGAGAAGCTCTATGACAATAAATTGCTGATACAGTCTGGCAGTCTCCCAGCTGCTAGCTGGTATTTCTAGCCCATCTGAGAGAAGAACGAGATGTGAGTTCAAAGGGCTGTGTTTGTCATTTGTTTCTTACCTTCTGCAGGGAAGTAAAATAGCACAGAGGAGCTGTCATTCGCTGTCACTACGCACCTACTTTATTGTTATAATATTCTGCTTAGGACAGGCACTATATCCCGTGACAAGAAGGTCATGCCATTTTTTTTTTTCTCCACCTCCAGGTGAATTCAGCATCAACTTGTCTTGACATTTTCAGCAACTGGTTTTTTTTGGTGAGGGCTTTTTGTTTTCCCTCCCCATCAACTTCAATTGCTTTGACCTGAATTGTGCCGTCCCTAGAGCTCTGAATAACTAGACAAAATCCTGCATGGCTAGCGTTTTGGGCTTGGTGCGCTAAGAAATTTTTGTATATTGGACACCAATTCAATGACTACTTTAGAAAACTTGGTCTTGAAATATTTATGGCTTGTGTTCCATACTAGAAAAATATACTTTTTACCGTATTTACAAAATACCTTGGAGTAAGTGCCTTTGCAGTAAGTGGACAAGGGAAAAAAATATTAAATATAACTTACGATAACATGATTTTTTCCCTGACGTTCATTTTTACTCTGGTCGCTGAGCTAATGTCTAATGCTGTCACCTGCTGGATATTTGCAGAATTGCTGCCAAGTACACTGTGCGCAGGGCATGCAATCATTAGGGTCTAACTATTCTTCCTGCTCTTTATTTCTGCTTTTCTCCAAAACACACTTTAAACCCCACTTGTGTTTTTAAGTTAGATCAACGTTGTTCCATCTATTACTTCCAAGTTTTGTAAAGGTGCACGTTATTTCTGAACAATGCTGTCTTATGAGTAGAATAAGCGAAAAGTACCTTTGTGTTGTCCAGAATTTCTCTGTGCTGAATTTTTCCAAGTGAAGTTATTCCAATGGCAATCACTCTTACTCTGGACGAAGTACTAGCCAGTGCGTGATCTCGGACTGCTTGCACTAAGTGTCTTGTTATTCCCACACGTAAAGCACTGGTAAAAATCCAGGCACCTGAAATTATTATTTTTTTTTTTAAATAGTTAGATAATTTCTTTATAATTGAACATGTTTATCAAGTAACATTACTTGCAGTACTGGATTTAAGGTTTTTTCAGATAGATAAACTGTAGACAGGTCTTGGTGGACTGTAATTTTTAGAATTAAAATACATTTGAAGTATGTAATAAGGAAAACAAGAAGAAATTACATGCCTAAGCTAACGTGCTTCACATATCATGTGATGCAACGTTGCCATCTTTACCCTGATGTCAATACACCCCTCAAGAATGCTGTGTCCAGTCTAGAATCACTTACTGTCTAAATATGAGCAGAAACGTCACTATAGCAAGCAGGTCTGGTTGTTGCATGAGAGCGAGCAAAGGGACAAGGGAGAGGAAGTTGTTGGCTTGAACTGAGGACAAAACAGTCCCATGCAATCCCTTGGTAGCAGAGCAGCTTGGGCATAACCTGCTTATTCTGATGTTCTCTTTCTCTTCTTGTGCATGCTGGAGAGTGAATCCTTCAGGAAAGTAGGATTTACAGCAGTGTTGTTATGGTGACAAAGAATTTGGAGAACCCTAGGTAAACAGCTAACCAAACTTTTTCAAATATGTTTCTTAAAGAAACCGGAGATCTTCATGCTGTTCAGTCTTAAGTATGGAAGGGAGCTGGAGACAGAGAATATCTGTGTGGTATTTGGCTGTTTCAGATGTTTAACATTTTTGTCAGTGACACGGACAGTGGGATTGACAATGCGCATTAGGAGCCCAGAAAGCCAACCTCTTCCAGGGCTTCACCAAAAGAAGTGTGGCCAGCAGGTCGAGGGAGGTGATTCTACCCCTCTGCTCTGCCCTGGTGAGACCCCACCTGGAGTACTGCATCCAGCTCTGGAGCCCCCAACATAAGAAGGGTGTGGACCAGTTGGAGAAGGTCCAGAGGAGGGCCACGAAGACGATCAGAGGGCTGGAGCACCTCTCCTATGAGGACAGGCTGAGAGAGCTGGGGCTGTTCAGCCTGGAGAAGAGGAGGCCTTGGGGAGACCTTACAGAAGCCTTCCAATGCCTAAAGGGGGCCTGCAAGAAAACGAGGGAGGGACTTTTGACAAGGGCATGTAGTGATAGGACACGGAGTAATGGCTTTAAACTAAAAGTGGGTAGATTTAGATTAGACATAAGTCTAGATTAGACATAAGACAGTACATAAAGAGAGCTCATAGGAAAGATGAGGAGAAACTCTACCACAGCCTGTTGTGATAGGATGAGGGGTAATGGTTTTAAAACAGAGGGAAGCTGATTCAGACTGGAGATAAGGAAAAAAATTTTTACACCGAGGATGGTGAAGCACTGGAACAGTTTGCCCAGAGAGGTGGTAGATGCTCCATCCCTGGCAATGTTCAAGGCCAGGTTGGATGGGGCTCTGAGCAACCTGATCTGGTTGGAGATGTCCCTGCTCCTTGCAGGGGGCTTGGACTAGATGGCCTTTAAACGTCCCTTCCAACCCAAATCATTCTATGATTCTATGATTCATTACAAGAAGCAAAACTATTACAATCTTGTCTAAACCTGTGAAGCTAAACCCAAGAGCTTGCTGTGAAATGTGTACAGATATTTTCACTTTGTTTTGCAGGAATTTTCGTAAAGCTACAGGGGGGGAAAAAAGCTATCTTAAATGAAAGCCACTTCCATGCGTGTTCCCAGACATTGATTTATTTGGTTTTGTTCCTAAATGCTTTTCACTGCTCCTGTCATTCATATGAACAGCCAGGGAGAAAGTGAGCTGACTTACTTTCTGCTATATGTTAGACATTTGTGTTATACTTTACTGAAATCTTTTTGTTCAAACTCGAGTCTAATCATAGACTGTTTTACTAACAAAGTCTCTTCAACTCTTAGATTTGAAGAAAACAATCTTCAAAAAAATAAAAACTATTGTAACATGATATTGACTGGTAGCTAAAATGTGAGAATGAAGAAAACAAGAATTCTTATTTTTTGACCTAAATTCACTGTTGTGGAAGACAAATTGTCATGCTCTCTTAAGAATTATTTTGATATGGCACTGAAGAGAGACCATGTTTTTTTCTCCCATCTCATGGTGTCTTTCTAGTGTCATCTCTGAGAGAATAACCTCAGGTAATTTTACACTTCAGGAATTTTGTTTGAAATAACTTATTATTATAACTTTATTTTGTTTGAAATAACTTATTTTTGCTATTTCTAATAGAATAACTTCTGTTTTAAAAACTATTTAAATACAGGTTGTAGGTTGCATTCAGCAAAGCCTTGAACTTCCCAAGATAACCATGTGAGCAGGCCTGTTGATATTAAATATCTCTGGATGCTCGGTGTGTAGGAATATAAATTCCTTCTTTAAAGTCTAAAGGACTAACCTGTGCTTTGAGCTGCCTTTATAAGTCCTTTTTTTAAGGTGTCCCGTAGCCAAGGCTTCATCTGGAAGTTTTCTTCTTCCCCTACTAAAGAGACAACCAAATTGGGAGCAGGTAGCTTCCATTTATTGAGCATAACTTCGAATATAATTCCAGGATGAATGGTACACGGCACCTTAATAAACTTCAACAAACAAACAAAAAAACACTGAGTAACAATGGGACAGTAGGATACAGCAGAGATATTCATGGTGAATGTAGAGGGAAATTTATCATCAACTTGGTTATCTAAGAAAAATTTGTTTGAGCAAGACCTGACAGAGAATTAAATTCCAGGATGAATTTAGCAGGCTTCTGTATAACTGTCATCTCACTAATTGGGTCAATTCCATTGGTTAATTCTGTTTTGCAAATTGGCGTATCGTTCTCTCCTTTAACATTGCTATTCTTCTTGAACTGCTTTCAGTTCCATGGCAGTCTAGCAAAACCAAAAAATTCTTAGGTGTTTCTTTTTTTGGCACTAGCTGAAATATTTACCTGACTTCATGTCTGTTTTTCAAGAACATGTTACATGAATCTATTTCTTCTTCCTGTTCTGTAAATATTTTGGCTTTGTGCTTAAGACTTTATGATGAAACAAAATCTCAAGGCAGATTTCTGATCCTAGGAATTCCTTCTGCTCTAGCATTAATATATGCGAGGGACTCAGGAGGTGGGTCTGTCCATGTACATCCTTCTCTGCGTATTAGCAGAACAGAGAGGCAGAGCTTTAAGAGAGTCTTGAAACAGCTCAAAACATGTTTAAAATGTTTAAGATATTGAATGATGCAAAGTGAAGGAAGCTGGGCACATGATTGGGTGGTGGTTTTTTTGTTTGTTTTTTTTTTTGTTTACTTTTTTCAAAAAGGAAAAAGCGATCAACTGTACTTGTAGCATGTTAGTGCAAGTCAAGTGATTGATTCCTATATATTAGTAGGCCTTATTTTAAATGACATTCATGTTCAGGAAGGTACGGTCCCTACTTTGAGCACAATGTGGTGCCTCGCACTGTGGCGCATTGACCCTCACTATTAGAGTCCCTACATTTAGTGCTAAGAAGTAACAGCTGAACAACAGCAATAGTGTTAAAGGCGTAAAACTCCTCAGTGCTGTACCTTTCCACGTTTCTTCCCAGAAGCTGTGAAGTCTATTTCTCCTATACAGTATGGCAGTTCTCTTTTGAAAGCTTCCTCTTTGTCACCACTGCAGAGCTTGGTTTCCGCGTCCTCCATTGAATTTGTAAGGTGATCACCAGTAGACCAAGGTTTTCACTGAGATGACAGAAAACTGGAAAATGAGAAGCTGGTTAAACTGGGCAGGCCACAAAATCCAGTAGTTTACATCTAGCTGAGTTTTTAGTCAAGTATTTTCCTCTTTTACTATTACACTTATAAGGTTCAGCTAAAATTGGAGGTGTTTGTACCAAATGTTGAATGTTCTGTACAGGAGGAGGCAGATTCCACACCAAAGCTATGTAACTGAAGTTCTATAAAGGCACAAAGGAGTAAGGCTCTCTTGACTCTCACTTAGCAGACAGAAAGCTGAGTTGCAAGGTGCAAGATCCTGCAATCTGTCCAAAGTCACGTGGGGTGTCTCGGAGCCCAAAGGTGACCCTAATTCTGCAAGAGAGAAAGAGAAGCCTCATCCACAAACTATTGCAAGCAAGAGCAGAGCTGTGTCGGTGAGTGTCTGAGTCACGGTTTCTTGATGTCATTGTGCATCATGCTGCTATGACTTACATTATCCAACGTGAACACGAAATGACTAAGTGATGACATTTTATTTGTCTGAAGATACTTTAGGAGAGGTTTACTCTCTGTTTGCTGTAGGAATAAGCTATTTATTCATAAGCTAAAGTATTTAAGGCCAGGCTGTACTTGACTAGAACATACAGTTCAAAAAGGCAGGTGGTTTTCTCTGTACCTGGCTACAGGAATGGTGGCAAGTAATGTGTCCTAGAGCAAAGGTCATGGAACAAGAGTTGTTCTTCTGCATTACATGAGACACTGAAAAGGTCCGCTTGCTTTTCCTACATTCTAGTTTGACTGAACTGATACAATTGATTTGAAAAATACAGATTTCAAATTGTATGCCTTATTTTGCTTCTTTTCAAAACTAAAGGAATGAAATAGGTCTCTCCCCTCTGCCTTCTGCATATTCAAGTACATATTCAGTCCTTTAAAAAAATCCTTGTGATAGTAAGCTAGCAGTGGTAATCCGTGCATTAATCTTTATTTCCTAGTCCAAAGTATTTGCTATGGACTTAAAGTGGGTCGAGCTAGGAAGTCTCTTGTGGGCCTATGAAGATAGTCCAGTAGAGGGAGCAAGCCCTCCAGCTGTTCCCTTGGGATGGGCAGTCCCGTGGGAGCCTGTATCCTGGCTGCTTCACCTCTGCTGCCTCTATATTCTCTTATGTTTTCTGTGAAAACGTTCTTGGAGATGCCTTTTTCTCTGATCTGCCTCTGAAAAGTGGTTATGGTCCCTCTCATGATTCGTTTCCCCTACAGCTGTTCCACACCTCTGTATCCACCCCCTAAACCTCTGTCAGAGATCACTGCTTTAAAGATGCTGTTCCCATTCTTCTCCTAGCCTGCATGCTAGTCACTTCTGGAGAGAATTAAGTATTTATTCTGAAGACTAGGATATCAGACTAGTCCAGTTAAGAGTCTTACCTAAAAGAACTTTGTTTGGATTATCAATAATGGCAGTGACAGTAAAGCCTACCTTTTTGTTTGAGTCCACTTTTCCACTGGAGATACAGCTTTATCTCCTAAGAGCATAGAAGTATTCTGAGAAAAAAAAAAAAAAAGTTAATATGGAGTCATAATAGCACATTTTAACTATTCTAAGGTACAGAAATCACTTCCTGGAACTTACTGACAGAACAAAGGATTTGATTAGAAAAAAGTGTTCAGGACTGAATTCACAGGGTACGTTTAGTCACTGTTCATCACTGTCCCAGATAGCACACATTTGTTTCTGTCTACACACAGGCAACTTGGAGTAGATAGCAGTTTACAAGTAACCTGACAGTTAACTTGGCCTCATACATAGGCCCCAAATGATAAAGTCTAGTTCTAGATCCTGGCTTGCCAAATTTGATCATGTGGGTATCTGTGAGTTCTCTTTTGGAAGAAAGGCACTGAGCTGCTGAGATTTATAAGGAACATTCTTCCATTTGGATATCTAAATTTTTTTTCCAGAAAAAGCATGTTATTTGATTTTCAGTTTAGGAATTTTGGTTCTCAATGGTAGTGAACAACAGTGAAGGAGACAAAAGTAGATAAGATGCAGAAACAGAAGCTTTGTTCACAAGCTTTTTATAAGACTGGGAAATGAGGAAGGCAACTGGTAAGTAGCACTGCACAGGGCATTACTTTTTTTTTTTTTTTTTCTTCCCTTATTAATCAAGCAGTCTCTGAACCATGACACTAGAGACTGAGAGCTGGGGAAGTATTACTTGGTCTTTCCATCCTGTTCTTACACCACTTCTTCAGCATCCCTGCAGGCTGCTGTCTGATACAGAGCTAAATGGAATTTGTTATGATCCTCTACAGCTGTTCTTGTGTTCATATTCCAAGCCAGAAAGTCTTCCAGCATCAAGAGCAGAAAAGTGGCACTAACAGAATGGCAAAACAAGTCCAAAAAGTAAGCAAGATTCTGAATGGTACCCATGCCAGATTATAGTGTGGCACTATATGGAGCTGAGAATCTACACTAGATGCGATCCTGGATTATTATGGAGTGGTATTTCCTAAGTTCCTGCATGCAGCTTTCAGGAGCTTTTACAGACAAAACCAATAAGCAATGCCAAGTAGCTTGCTTCTTTTGTTTGTTTTGACGCTTTGATAGTTTTTCATGCTTTATATTCTACCTGTTGTTTGACTTCCAAGTTTGACTTTCAGTATGGTTTTGGTAATGTGCAGGTGCAAATGTTTTACATCAGTGCAGTGTTCCACCCAATGTGCTAATGGAGCAGGGAAATGTTGCTTTGGTATTCAAAGGGGTGGGGAAGATTTTAAAGGCTGCTCTATAGGTACTATACAAGTGGAAAAAAAACAAAACCAGGAGTTTTTGTATTCTGAATGTTGCAAAACCACCAGAAAAACAATCTGCTGCATAAGATTTGCAGATGTGGTTCTTAAGCACAAAGGCTGACCACGTTAAACATTTCCTTACCTTCCTTTATAGCTGTCCCAGCTACTGCAGTGGAACCCCTCATTGTTACCAGGCAGAGTTGCAGAACGCTGCACGGATCTGTACAAGTACTGCACATCGCCTTACGACCACTTTGCCCTGCAGTGAAGCTTCACTACATACTGATCAGTCAGCACACACACTGCATTACGTCCCTAGTACTTGAATATATATTCAGAAGAGGATATAATCAGCTCTGTAATTTCCTCCTGGATTGTTAAGGCTTCTGTTTCTGAAAAGCATGTGGACATCTCACCCAATGTCCTCTAACAAGTAAAGTAAGCATGTTTTAACAAATGATATAATATAATTACTTTTTTTTTTGAGTGCCTTTCTCCTGAGTTTAATTCAGTCTTGTTCTGCTTGGTTCCAGCTTTCATGTAGGTCTCTAGTGGTTTCAGGGGCTATTGCTTTGAGACTTTGGGCTGTACTAGATTGCAAGCGTGTCAGGTCACAGCAATTGGGTCAAATCTTTGTGGTCAAAGTCATGCCTCCACTGCTGTCAGCTTAACTACGGTCAGCTTGCATCACTGTAACATCACAGAGTATTGTTAAATTGCAAGAGTCTGGAATAGGTTCATGCCTTGGGAGAGAACAAGCAGGTAGCCAGAGAGAGGAGCATGGTCTAAGAACTTTTTGAATGAGGGGAAAGGTAGGGAGGAAAGCAAAAAAGAGACAACAGCTGGATGAAAAACCAATGGGAGATGACCAGTACTTCGTAATTTTCTCCCTTTCCATATACTATTTTCTGTTGAACTTTTTAGAAAATTCCAACATTTTTAATCCTAATATTTAATTTTTTCCCCCCCTCCATTATCTGTGAGAATGCCATTGTATTAAATTTGATTAAAAGATTACTTAAAGGCAAGCAATCAGAAATACCTAAGGGGTGGAGGGGCGGGGGGGAAGCCACAAAAATCTTGCCTGCCCCAATGTATGCATTCATATTTTAAACTTTGTGTACATATGTATGTGTCGAGCAATCTTACTTTAGTTCTGGTTCAGACTTAAGTATGGATTTTTCTATCTAGGCTGCTGCTACATATTTAAGTTTGTAGGTCAAATTCTGTCCTAGATGTTCCCATTAACTATAAATACAAACATCTATGGAAAGAATGTACCTGTAATGATTACCAGATTTGAAATATAACCTAGAAAACTATTTCTAACTAGCAAAGCAAGTTAAGACAATTATGAGGAAAAGACAATTGCCAGTTCCACCTACATCTGGAAATGTGAGTCAATGTCATTTACATTAGGGATGGCCTGATTAAATCATTCCAGGTGTTGGCCAGTCTCATGAATCATTATTTATTTAACCTCGTAAATGGGAGCTGTTAGAATTGTACCATTGTACAACCAGTGCTTGTGATGCTGGAATTTGACAGTCCTAATGCTGTTTAGTCCTTCATTTTGGATGGTCCTAACTTCTTATTTGGGCTTTCTAGATTTCCTGTATGTAGGAAATTGGCAGGGAGGTATAACTTCAGGGGTATAACTACAGTTTAATGGCTGTAGGGAAACTCTACAAAGGGGTTCCCTGCAGGGATTCTTTCTTGAAAGATTGATCCAGAAATTGTAGTGTGATCAGAACCACAGATAAATGTTTTAACACCTACTTTCATCCCTTTCTGGACTATTGTCCCTCCTGCCTCTGCTTCCTCACCCCTCCTCTACCATGCCTTCTCTCCCCAGCCTCCTTTTCCCCTACAACTTCTCTCACTGTTTCCCCCAGCTTTCCACAGGCTCTTTCCAGCTACTGTCACTGCCACTTAGCCCACTGCGAATGCACAGCTCTTCTTCCTTGCGTGGTAACAAATGACAGATGGTTCACCTCCAGATGTCCCCTTCATCCTTCCTTTAGATTTCAGCCAGGGTTAGGCTGTGTCCATGGAAGGAAGAGAAAGGTCAAATCTGAGCCTTTCAAACAAGTCTTGTGAAAATGGGCCCAGTCAAGGAATGGCTTGACCTCAATTGTTGTCTTCAAGGGTAACAGTTCGATTAAGAGAGTAGGCGTATGGTAGTCATTAGCTTTCAGAACTTAGCGGTAGTAAGAATTCTCCTTCATACCAGTACGCTGATCAGCGGGCTGCGACACACCCTGACTTAATCTCTATCACATTCCTCCACCCACTCAAGGAGTACACTGAATATGTAGGTGAAAAGATTAAATATAGCAGTACAGAGGGCCCAGTACTGCTGACGTTAAATCGGTCACAAAGTGCCCTCCCTGGCTTCAGTGGCAGACAGAGCAGATCCAGTGGTTTGTAAACTTAAAAGGAAGCTTTCGCGTGGAGCAAAGGTAAACTACACCAATTGCTGGGCCCGCACTGGTGCAGGGTGAGCTGGCAATCCTAACAAAAAGTGAGCCTTCAGCACTGGTCAGAAAAGCAGAGGGCTCACAGTTTGCTGTGTAAGTAAAGGAAACTGCAACGGAGGCAAATAAAATGAACTTTGCTTGAGCAGGAACAGTCAGCTTCTAACACACGTAACGGGATGCCATTGGCTGGATTGCAGCCCTGTTGGAAAGAATCTAAGGGTTACAGGCAGAGCAAACGTAAGTGAGCAATGCTATGCTCTTCTTGCAAGAGAGAAATGCTGTATAGTAGGGTATAAACAGGACAGCCTGTGTGGAGTCACTCAGATGTTCATCAGAACAGCTTTAGTTGCAATCTTGTGTTTGGGTTTGGATGTCAGGTTTCATGGGAATTAGAGACCAGCTGGAGAAGGTTTGAGCAGAACCAACAACAAAAACAGAGACTTTGTGCTGAAAGAGAAGGAAAGCTTGAGCAAATTAGTATTGTGTAACCAAAAGCTGAGATGACTGCAGGAAGGGAAGAGGAGAACGTAGTAGCCTACCAGTGCAGAAGGATGATAGGAAAGGTGTTCTTTACAGTTGTGACTCGGACAGCAAATAACAGGCTCAAGGGAAGAAAGGTAACAAGGCTGCCCAGGGATACAATGATAACCACACTCGGAGAAATATTTGGAAAGAATGAAACCCTTATACCACTGGTTAGGGAGCAAATAAAGCAACCAGGTGACAGTCCTCAATTGTGAGGGAGTCTGTATAGTGTGACCCAAAAAACTTGACCTTAACCTGCACATTATTGCAACCCTAAGAGCTGCATATGTGTCCACAGCTCTGATCCTCAAGATGCACGTATGCTTATGTAACTTTACTAATGGAAATGTTCCTACTGACGATACTGCAAGTGCTCACTCAAGGAAAATTGCATCAGTAAGGTTACTGGGCCAGTGCTGGCAACAGTGTAATGGAACTACTTGCTTCCAGTAGTAGCCACGTTTTCATTCTTGTTTTGCATTAAAACATAATAAAATATGAAGAACAAAGCAGTTGTAGGGGATCAGAATAAAGAAAACCAGAGAAGTGAAAGGCAGAGCAAAGACTGCAAAATTCGTATTCAATTTCAGCATGTGCTCCAAAGATGAATTGGATGGACTGGTGTGTACGTTTAAGTGTGAGGAAACAAAACCAACATTTTAATCAAGAAGTGGAGGTATAAGAAGGCATTAACTAGAATCCAGGAAGGAAAAAATATCTAAACCTGCTGAGGGAATATAAATATATGATGTGAGACAAAAAGAAGTATTGGTTAGGGAAAGTAAATGCATATTTATCTGTGTGTGAGACTGGTGTATGTACATCTACATGTAATTATACACATTATCTTGCTTATATTTATGTTGCAGCTTTGGAAAATGTTTGTCAGGAATTAGCACATTGAAATTCTGGTAACGATGCACGAAACGTTTCTGCATCATAGCCTAATGAGAAAGCAGAATAATCTGCCATGATTGCCAAGGAATTGCTAAATAAAGCATAAAGACCTAGGGATGGTGAAGTACACCTGCAGAAATCATGGCCAGCTGTCCTGCATGGGGCTTTGTCATGCCTGTAGCAAATAAATCTTTGAGAATTGCACAAATAGAAAAAGGGAATAAAAGATATGTGACTGTCATGACAAGTACAACTCAAACTGTAGTGCACTACACTTCGCTCACATTCAGACACAAGGGCTAAGAAAAGTCATTAACTGGCAGAAATGAGAGCTGGAGGGATGCAACAAGTACACAGCAAATAACCTATGGGAAAGTTTCTCCATGCTTTGACTAGGACAGAGAGAGAGAGGTTAGTTGAGCTTGACAGCAACCTTGGGAATGTGTTCACTAACCGGACATTTTATGAGTTTGCTGACACGCAGCCAGGCAGGGGCAAACATTAATAGAAACAAGGAACTTGAAGCAAAATCATGCAAAGAAGTGAAGCATAGAAGTGACCTAGTAAAACAGAAGTTTGGATTGAATTTCCAGTTACATTTTTGAGAACTGGCCCCACTAGAAACTTCCAAAAACATCAGTGTTGTCCATTGCCTTTCTACAACAGCAGTTGCTAGAGAATGATTTTTCAAGTAATTCTTTACTTTATCTATGCAGAGTCAATAATCAGACCAAAATATCAGAGGAGGAAAGAAATTATTTTTAAAACCCCATCAAGAACAAGAAGCTATAAAAGATGTGTGGGAAGAGAGCCTTGTTACTGAACCAGCATGGGCTTTGTTTTAACATTTCTAAGGTACGCCTCTGTAGCCTGGTCCTTCCTGCAATTGCCAGGACCCAAGGGTGCGAGGCAAATCAAGTATTTGCACAGTCTTCCCATTGGTTTCTAGGAGAGTGGATTGTGCTTTCGTCTTGATAGGGTTAGCACCAGGCCTTTAACAAATGAATGTGCAAAATGCTAATGCAAATATAGGTACTTTGTCTTTTTTGCTTCTGTTCTCATCTGCTGAACACGGTATGGAGCACCAGAGACTATTTGAATAAGGTACTTTTAGTGAGTTTGCAGAGATTTGCATGCGGATGTCTGCCAGTGAATTTCATAGAAGTGGATTTATTCTGGGGAGAAAACCTGAGCTGGTGGAGAGGTGATAAAGGGAAATGTAGACATCAGGAAAGTAAACAATGGAAGGAGCAGATGGAACAGATGAGAGAAAACACACAGCAACACTACTTGATTAAAATAAAGGAATTGGCTGTGCTTACATAAGACATTGTATATGGGAGGTGGGGGGAGGCTGACGCTAGCTTCAAATAGCCTCCACTGTGCCTTCACTGCTCTGTTCCCACAGCATGGCATGCCACTTTGAAGCTGTACCAACACAGCTCTTTGTGTGGCCCCACAGTGAATCAGACTGAGTCCACTTAAAAAGAACTCATTTTTGCCAGATCATTCTTCATCAAAATCGGTTCGCTAATGTGGTATACAGCATGATACGCACAGTCCTGAAAGTAATGGATTGCAAAGCCACAGCTGTAGTTCAGGCAGAAAGAAAATACAAGAATGTGGGAACAGTTCCAATTGAAAACAAGTGCTTCAGGCAGGGCAATGTTCAGATAAGGCAGACAAAGCCGTACCTGAAAATTTTAGTTGAAGCTGGATTTACATGGACACTGGCAAATTAAAGGAAAGGAAAGGACACAACGGATACTACTGAAAGCCGTATTAGAAGCTACAAAAGACCACCACTTGGGAACTGGAAAGGCTTGAAATAATCTAGTGTGGTTCTGCTCAGATCAGCTAGTATTTTTCATGCATTAAGATCTTAATATATCGTACTTGTAAAATCTGCAAAAATTCACAACTATTTCTCTTAATGCCAACAGCTGACTTCACAAAGCTAGCCCCTAGCATTAAGCTAAGTACCCATCTTTACAAATTCTACTTTACAAGCTATGCTAAAATAATCTTTACCTCTTTTCAAATTTGTCATGTATACAATATTTTTTTTTTTTTTTGCAATTTCATACTTGTAGCCATGCATTCTTTTATAGAAAAGAACAATTTTTACCGGGGAAGAAAGACTCTTCACTGTGTTTCCTTGTAGGAGTGCTTTCATCATCTCCTATTTAGCTTGTTCAGTCCTCTAGGCAAATTTTGTAACCTCAGAGGGGAAGTATATTCAAAACCAAGAATCTCTTTTGCATAAAACACATACAGCGTGTACTCCATGAACTCCAAACCTTAGGAAAATAATTTAGTCTGTTTTGTTTCTTAAATGTAATGAAACTGCAGACACAATATTGAACTTAGTGCATTGTGCAAAAATGGTAGTGGCAAAGTTATTCATCAACTGTTCTAAGTTTTTTCCCTTGATAAGACATGAATCTCTATCTTTCCCATTAACTATAAAACTGAAGTTGCATTTTGATGTGGTTGTGAATTTCAGGAAGCCTCAGGCTTAAACACCTGAGTTCACTAGGATGTGTTGTATATTTAGAAATCAGACCCACAGAATGCACTATGATGTATTTTTTAAATGTTTGTTTTGGGTTTTTTTTTTTTTCCAGAAATTTGGATGTCTTGCATATCACAATCCTTGCCAACCCTAAATTTTAAATATATGCCTATTGTCCACTCCAAGGAAGCCTGCTCTTTCTTTTTTCCTCTGGATAGCATTGATTTTTTTTTAACCCACTGTTGCAGCAAATCATAGCCAATTTACTCTTTGGCACTTTTCCTCAGGTTACTTATCGGATAGGTTCAGATCAGATCCAAATGAATGAGGAGATTATAAAATTGCAAGGCACAGAAGAAAGTGTCTGATTATGGCATATAGATGAAAGTGATTTATCTAAGGTTGTTAAGGACTGCTTCACTGTATAGGAGAAAGAGCGACCTCCCTTACTCTTATATGCCTGGGATACTCAAGAACATCTCTGCCTGCAGGTGGACAAGAGGCGTGTGCTGGCTCAGGGATTCCAAGACTGTTAAATTCACTGTGTACTAAAAGTCTCTGTTCCTTCCCCATACACATATGCTTTCCCTATAGCAGTTCTGCTGGCAGGTGCACTCACAGCAATAACCAGTTATAAGCAGGGTGTAAATCTTCAAACGTGGGGAATTCTGTGCTCGACAAAGGTTAACATGCAGTAGGAGAGAAACAGAATAACAGATGCTTCCCTTCATTTGATGTTTATACACATTCAAAGTGTTGCCCTGGTAATTTTTTTTCTTGCTTGCAACCTCTGCTTTTTATTGAAATGAAACTTGGAGGTGAAGGAACAACAAGAATATTAAAATTCCCTGTCATCTTCAAAGGTTTTCTCCATAACTGGCCAAACCAAGTTGTAAATCATAGATGAATTTTACTCTTCTCAGATGGCTGTAAGGAAGCTATATGCAATGAAAAATTTCCTTTCTTAGACAGTAGGCAGTGGTTTGTTTGTTTGTATTTCATCCAGGCCTGTTTAAATTTATGGTCAAACCAGCCAACAAAACCATTAAGCCTTGTATGCTGCCTGACTACTCTGGAAATACCTCTTCCTCTTCAACAGCCAAACTTTCTGAGTTGTGTTAAACTGGCTTCTGCCTCTCCCGGCATAATTTGGTCCAGAAAAGAGCAATTACAGAGCAAACTTGCTATTACAAGATATGCTTTTTTTTTTTTTTGTTCCCCTTATTTCAACAGTATATTATACAATGTTGGGTGGTATGGGGTTTTGGTTTTGTTTTGTTTTTTTTTTTTCCAATACATACCTGTAGATCCAAGGTGCTATGATGAGAGAAAAAAACAAAACAAACCAAAAAACAACTGTATCGGTACAGTTTCTATAGATGTAACTCTACAGAGAGCTGGATAGCTGCACAGTTTCAGTAAAGAGATGCCATTGCTTCTGGAAGTGCAAGGTCCTGTTTTATCATAGTAGCAATTTAGCTACAGATCTTGAAAACCTGATGCTATGCAGGGACAATTTTTTAGGGTTCTAACATACCACAACTTTAATTGGATGCCTTACTGTACATTTGCCATAAATATCTCTGCAGACAGGCTCTTACCTAGACAATGGAATACTTTGTATGTTACAGATAAAAGGGGTGATGAATTTTTATCTGTCACAAAAAGAGATTTTTAAAAGTTCCGATTACTCCAAGTAACCCATACGATCAAGATACAGTAAAATGCTCTTAGTAGTTAAATAAAGCTAGAAATGTGCTTAGACAGTGTACTTTCATGCTGCTGTCACAGGTTTCCTCAGGCAAACAAATAGAAGCTTTAATCAGCTACCCTGACAATTAAGCTTTTTATTCCAGGAAGTTAAACGGTTTCCCAGCTGATGCTAGATCCATGAGCCCTCTCCTGGTAGGTTATGTCGCAGTGTAGGGCTATGCAAGAGAACAGCGCTTCAGTAGTTACTATGTTGTCAGAGATGCTCATGTTTGAAATTTAGCAGAATTCCTATTTATTTCTGCTATGAAGTTGAATCATAACATAGCTGGGGTAAAGCTTTTACAATTACATGGGTGTGGAGCTAAATATTGAGGATATAACCGTGCTATTTTCCTTTGTTTAAAAAAAGAAAAAAACCCATGTAGATGAACACGTACCTTCTAGAATGCAAGTCTAGAAAAGAGTAAAAAGCCACTTTCTCACCTGGCCAAGTCTCATGGAAACAGATAAAAACTGGAACTCTATGGAATTATTATTAGCTACCAAAGTGTAAAGTTAAAATGTAGCTATAGATATGCGTAACTTCTACTATTACTACCAATATGCTGTGTCCTACTCCACATTGGCTATGATTATAATGCAGATTAAACAAAAACATATGTAGCACAAAATGCTGAACAATATTGAATATAAAACTGAAGTAGGCTACATACTCATCTGGAGTGATACTAATTAGCAGACATTCAGTTTACCTCTATGAAGGTCTTAAAAAGCCTGTTTTAAAGATAATAGACCTAGTGCTTTGAGAATGAGTGTCCCTAATTTTATTTACATAAGCAGTTCCCTTTATTCCATTAGAATAAAAAAAGTTCTACAGTGTTTAAAGAATTTACCAAAGACAAAGATGACTTTCGCCTTTATTATTTATTGATTTTTTTTTTTAAGCCTCTAGGAGAAGAAGCTTTCTCAGATGAAGATGAAGAGTTAATGAAGAATAAAATTAGACAGACTCTGGCCTGTCAGCGTTTCTGGCTGTGTTCCCTGTTCGCTGTGGTCCTGTCAGAATGTAAGGTCCTTACAGACAGTGGACTGTCTTTTATCAGAAACCTTCAAAAAAAGAGGACTTTTTCTACCTTAACTCTGTCACCTAAAATTCAGATAATTTGCTGTTCTGAATACAATCTTGTAAAATAAAAAATATATGAAAAGTTTAGAATAGCAAATATTAAAATATATAGAGAGCCAGAGACATCATCTGTGCCCCAAGATACTTTTGGGAATTATCTTCAAGGGCTGAAGATGAGGACAGAGCAGTAAACACATGAAAGATGAAAACAGAGTAGCACATGCTCATGTCCCAAGCTCATGGTGCTGGTAGAAGAATCCCGTAGAGCAGAAACCTACAGTGCAGATGAGTAGAAGTCATGGGTTCACCTCTGTACTTCGTTGTTTCAGCTGTACAGTAGACGACTGCCTGACTGTAATAGTTCTGCAGTCTGCTAATATCAGGCCAGAACAGTAGCCAAGGATCAGCTAGATAGAAGAGTCTATGAAGATTCAAAGGGTTATCCCTAGTGCGAGCTAAAAGGTTGTCTGGACAGTGGAGAGTGCGATAGTAGAACGTTGCTGATGTCTAATTGCAGAACAGGACAAATACAGTAAATTACCTACTATTTATGTAGGAAAACCAAAGTACTGGACAGAAAAAAACACTATGGAAAGTGATCTAGAACATAGACAAAGGACAGCAACAAATAGCTTGTGAAATTCTTGACACAGAAAATCTGGAAGTCTTACATATACTTTATTATTCAAAAGGAAGAAAGAGTGGCAATAACTGTTTTATATCGCTGCTGATTACTCACAGACAATGAAGGGGAAAGAAAATGTGTAGTAAAAATCTCTTTTCAATTGAACCACAAGCATCTCCTAATTTATGTAGTATAGTTAGTGACCCTACCTGCTACCTGTCCTTTGCAACAGTCACGACCGTCCGTCTGCAGGGCTGAGTTCATTGAGGTAGCTGTTGTTACCTGTGCTATTTGCTGCTGCTCCCTTTTCCTATTTGGGAAGAGGAAGATGTTACCAGATTACTTGGCACACCTCCCTCTATGACAATAAAAGTAAACATTGTTAGTGCATAATGAGACTGATGGCTCTTCCGTGGGATGGAAATAAGTCCTGTGAAACAGATGGCATGCAAATAATAATAATTTCTCCGAAGCAGTAGTGGAGCATAGAGTTATCAGAAACAGACAACCAGCAAGAATGGACTTTCCTGTGCATGTATTTGCTAAATTAACTGTGCATGTATTATCTATATCAATTTTTCAGATTATTGCAGTAACTTGGATGTTGAGTAACTGCATCATTAACTAATCCTTCATTCCCTTTGGGAAGAGTCACGTGCTTTCCCCAGCTACAGAAGTCTTTAACAAATCTCCCAGAGCAGATGTATGCAGTCTAAGTGCTCTCTTAATAATTTAGGTTTCCAGACAAACACTGTCCACTTGTCTTCACTGATAACTTCCAAATTTTGTGCACAGCGCAACCTTAAAAGTGAATTCAAGAGATTTATTCTGTATTTAGAGTACAAATGTTGCATCACCATGCTTCCTTAGGTAACTTGCTTGTGGGGCTTTCTTGATAGATAACAGACCTCATGGTATAAATTGTTGCAGCTCAGTTCACCGCTGTGAATCAAAGCTATTTTGAAGAAGCCAAATATATGCCCAAGATTTTCAACTTTTTAATAATCATAATAATGTGTTTTTTCAAATATTTTTGTCCTTTGCTATCAAAATAAGTTGTATGACTCCTGTGTGTTTGTATTGAGGCTTTGGCTTTTTTGGCATAAGTTGATGTACGCCATAAATATTCAATGTCCTCAATACAGATTTCGCTATTTTCATGGGCTTTAAATTCACTTTTCTTCAGCAAGTCTGGATTCCTTTGTGCTTTGTTTCTGAAGCCTTTAGAAAATTTCTCTCTGACGCATCCCTTTGATTAGAATATAAAACGACAAAAAGCAAATAGCCAAACCCTATGTGTTCAGGAGAAGAACAGATTTTGTTTCTCTCATGATGAGCTATGTAATTATTCTGGATTGCTTAAAAATTTCCTTTATATGTCCACATGTCACTATTTTTTTACTATTCATTTTTCTGTTTATGCCTATATTTCTAGGAATACAATTGTGTTAAATTCCATTGCATCACAGTCATAAAAAGTCCTTTATCTTTGATCTTTGTTACAACAGTGACAGTTGCTTAAGTATAAAAAGCTGAAATTAAGCAGGACCTTAATCAAGAAACGTTCTCTGAAAGCTGAACCAGACTGTAATATATGGTGTTGAAGGCACTGGCTATTTTTGTCCAGATTGGACCAATAGTTTTGTCAGAAAGCACATGGTGCTGAGACTGTGAAAGTCATAGCCCAAGCACAAGTTCTCCTGTAACGTAGAACTGAGTGGTTTGCTTCACTTAATCTACAGTTAAGGAGCAATACTGGGTCTGAGGCTAAACTCTTCACATACCAGCCCTTCAGTAATACCATCTCAGTCCCTCTTGGATTGTTCTGCAAGTGTCTTCTCTGTTAAAATCCTGTATGATTTTATCTTTCTAAGTACTATTTAAAATGCAGTATTCTGTCAGGTAAGCCTTTTTTTTTTTTTTTGCATGTTCTCCCTTCTGCTCAAAGCAGATGTGTTTATTAACCCATTTCCTAGAAAGTTTGATTACCTTTTTTTGCCGAGTTCGAATAAGGCTTGCTGGTCACTCTGACCAGTCATCACACCCATGCATCTGTCTCTCTTCCTGGTAGCTTTCCAGTCTTCACGTCAATCTTCTAAGAAGGAAATAATGCTTAAGTATGAAGATTCATAATTGATCACTATCTTACAGGTGCTTGAGACTGAAAGTTTTGTAAGCCGCTGAATGCACCTGCTATACTGCAAATTCATGACATTGTTTATTCAGTGTTTCCCACTGTCTTGCTTACTCTGCCAGTGCAGGTGCAATGCCTTATTACTTACATTCCTTTGTCTTATAAGGTGAAACTTTCATTTGAATGTCCACAGAGTTGAACTGCATCTTCTAATGTAACATTTGGGTTGCTGCATCTTCAACAGGTTCCCATTTCTCCCCCTTCGATTATTAACCCCAGCCTTTGATGTGGTGACGGGCTGTGTTTGTTTTTTCTTTATACAATGGTTTGCCTGTAACTTAAAAGATCAGTGTTATCGGTGACAACTAAGTCTGTTACTACGCGGCTGATAAGCCAGGTTATGTCTGTTTCTGTGTTTGTTCACATGGTGAAGTTCCACAGCAAGGGCAAATGCAAGGAAAAGGAAGATCTCTGTATATCAGCAGAAGTTAAAGTGTTCATTCAAGTTTGTCTTTCCATTCAAAGCACAATGTCTTGATTTAAAATCCCAAAGTTATTAGTTCTGTCTGCGCACCAGAACATATCTAGTGTTCCAAATAGTTCCTACCTTTACACTGACTAATCCTGTTTCTCCTCTTCCCTAGCAAATCCGGGTGCTTAACATGCAACTACATTTATCATTACAGCTACAAAGGAGGACAGTGCTATTATCTCATTTACAAATTAAGAACCTGAGGCACAAATAAGAACAATGACACATCAGAGATCACACAGGAAGTCTATGGGAGAACTGGGAGCTGAACTCTGGTCATTCAAGTCTGAGGTTAGAGACTGGAACTTTCCTCTGATGAAGGACTGAAAATACTTTCTAAAATTTTATATACTTAGAGGAATTTGGTGCTCTCTTTGATAACTTCTTATTATTTATTAGGTGAATCTGGGTTAAGCATCACATTAAAATTCAGTCTGTTTTTCTTAAGTTTATTTTCTTCCTTTCACACTGACAGCTACCCATCAAACTGCACCCTGTGGAAGAGATGACCCATGCCAGAGCAGTTTCACGAAGGGCTGTGGCCCGTGGGTGGGACCCCACGATGGAGCAGAGGAGGAATGCGAGGAGTTCTTCCCCCGACAATGAAGTAGCAGCGTAAAACAACACGTGATGAACTGACCAAAACCCCCATTCCCTCTTCCCCCCTGTGCACTCGGGGTGGGAAGGTAGTAGAGATAATGTTAAGCCTGGGAAGAGGGAGGGGTTGGGGGGGAAGTTATCTTGTTCCCTGTCTCATTCTCCTGCTAGTTTTAGAAATAAATGAATAGTTTTCCCCAAGTCAAGTCTGTTTTGCCCGTGACGGTAACTTTAAGGATTTTTCCCCATCCTTATCTCAAACCTCGAGCTGTTTTTCTTATATTATCTCCCCCTGTTCTCTCGGAGGGTGGGGGAGTGAGAGAGAGACTGCGTAGTCTGGTCCCGATCGGGGCTGAACTATGACATAAGTTTATTAAGGTTTTCTTTTCATGTATCATTGCTTGTAATGGTAAACGTCAAATATTATGCTATTCTCTTCCAAGTATTTGCCTAGATTATTAACAGAAATCAAATCACAGACATGTTTTCAATGGAAAACTTGGGCTAAGCCATCAGTCTTTTTCTTAGAGAATACTCTCATGTTCTCTACCCTGTCACCAGCGTTTTGGGAGTCCTAAACCACCAGTGCAGGAGAGAGCGTTGTTTTACAAGTAGCGTTAAAGAGATTCATCTGCTGCTAAGCATAATCTACACCATGTAAAAACTGGACAGAAGACCAATGAAGAGATCATGCAAATCAGTACTGAAAAGATGCTGGGGTCAAATCCCCAGCTGCATCAAATTGCCATATTATGACTCAGTTTACAGTAGGTAAGTGAATTGTATTTTCGATTTTGTTGCATCAAAAGAAGTCACTGATTCACTCTCCCTTTAGAGTATCAGGTCTCTTGTATTCAGAAGATGCTTTCTATAAGCTACTTTGTCCTATTTCTTCCTTAGCTTAAAATGTGACACTTTAACGAACGATTCTGTGGTTGCTGTGTATGTGACAACAATAAGGTAGGTGGTCCCACTGAGGACCAGTTAGGCTGTGACCAGGTAGCTCTGCACTAGGAAGAGGCACACATGTCTGTGGAAAATTAATATTAAATGGATGCAGCTGAAAGTGGGGACAGCAGTACAGTAAGCAGATCTCCTCGGGTGAAAGGAAAAAAGAAGAAGCGCCTCTGAGCGGTGAAGGAGAGGTCTAGGGAAGTATCCTTCAGCAACAGTGTTCCTGTTCCAGGCATTGGGAGAAAATAACAGCAAGCAGGTGATACTGAGTTTTCAGTCTTTGTAGATGCTTCTGGGATCTTGATGTGAACAGCCTTATTACTGCGGAATGAGAGGAACTGGGAAAGTACTGAGAAGCAGTGTTGCTTAAGACATCATCTCTGCACAACTATATTTTTTGTGTGTCATACCTGTCAAGGCATTTTAACCAGCATGATAAATTCTAGCCTGGAACTTACATGGAGATTTGCCTGTTAGTCACATAGGTATCTCCAGTTTAAAAAAGTAGTAACAAATTACTGTCTATGACAAACTTTGTTTTTCCTTAGCCTATAATTTAGAACCACAGTTGTTGGGTTCTAAAAAAACTCCGAACTTTAAATGCAAGCTTACTCTTCAAAGAGTATCTCAACTTCTCTTTAAAAACAGATGTACCCTAAAAAGAGGTTTACAGATCAAACTATTCAATTGTCATACGTGAATTCTCTAGTAAAAGATTCACTGTGTCAGAGGACACTCTGATGATAAGGTATTACCCTTCAATGTATTAAAACAGACCTGTAAGAGAATGTGGTTGTGGTTGAATGGCAAAGTTGAGCAGGCTCGCAAGCAATAATCCTTAATTTTATAACTGTATGAAATCGCTTTCTTATTCTTAAAATGCCAATTATTTTTCCTTTTTCTTAATGTGACAAATCTTTTTATTTCACTGTCAGTTACTTAGCAGGAGGAATTATCAATGTTAAGAAAGTATTTATGTCTATTACCAGAAAGACCTACAAAAAAATGTGGCAAAACACCTGTAGCCTACTAAGCCAGACCAGCTAAACTTGATACTTTAGCCACTAGAGGGACCTCCAGGAAAAGAATATACAAAAACTCTTGCAAAGACTACTTTAAAGTATTATCTTGAAAGAAAAAAAAAAACAAAAACAAACAAACAAAAATTTTGCAGGTCAAAGAGTTGTCGATTGTTTATGATGAATTCTGAAATAGTAGGAAATACGAATTAACTAATTATCTCATAGCTTTTTGTCCCCAAAAAGCAACTTCTTTTCTCCTGGTAGGATATAAGCTTGGAGGGCTGTTTTCTCTTCACTGAATTAGTGAGGTGCGCACATCCACTTCCAAGACACTTGTAATTTAGGAGTAAGATTATGTGTTGCTCTTTTGAGCAGTACAAAGCAAATAGTTATTTTCTTTTCAGGCTTTCTGAGAAGAATAGGATTTGGATGTGGTGCAGTCAGTCTGAAACCAATAAGCATAGTTTCTCACTTCAGCAGAGCCCTCGACCTATTTCAAATTTTAACAGCAGTTTATTAGCCCAATTAACAAATGTTAGTGCCTCCCCATGCATGCAAGTGCTTTCTAAAAAGCAGTTATGCTATGACTCGGATCACCGGATTTGTAATTAGCAATAAATCAGGGAGATGACAAGGGCACTCTAATGTCCCCTGTTATACTTCTGCAGTGCTATAGAAGACATTGTGGTGTTCTTCACATACAAAGTTTTTGGGGCTCTGCAGAGCACGAATTTAGCAAGCTTTAGTTTTAGCATAACTACTGAAAAACAAGGAATCCTGGTACAAAAAGTCACTGTACTTCTGAGAGACTGAAGATGAAGACACAAGGACAAGAATTGCAGTTAACCCAATTAGCAAAAGGTCAGGGATGGGACTAGAATTTGGTATTAAATTACAATTATAGAACAGGGTAAAAAAATTTTTGCAAGACCTTAAATTATGTTGCATTGTTTAGCTTTACCTGTTAGAATGGTACTAGTGAAATGAAAACCCTTACTTTGTGAGATGAAAGCAACCTGAAATTCCAGTTTGGCAGAGCTGATTGTTGCACAGGTCTCCTGTCGTGTATCTGCTGAGTTTTATAGTTTCCATTTTGTTTGCTTTGAGAGGTTACTTGCTGAGAAAATGTCTACTGGCAGGGGAGGAGACATTGCTAGTACTTTTTCCTATTATTCTTTGTTGTTTTTTCTGTTTGGAGCATTCGAAAGCTCTTTAATGAATTATTGTTTGAAAAATCTTTGCTTCTGCCACTGAGTTAGCATTATATTCCTTGCATTGCATGTGTATAACCTCCCACTGAAGTTTTCTAGTGAATGACCTGCAATTAAAAGACACAGTCAACCACAGTCACACTTAACTGGGAGAGTGATGACTCTTGAGATCAAAAGTGGGTTGCCAAGTGGGCCCTGCTGAAGAAGAATGGTTATCTATCCCATGTCATTCCATATGCGTGAAGTAGGATATTATATGTTACAGATTAACACGGCTGCAGGCAGGAAGTGTTCCTTGACCACGAAGAGATTTAGTGATAACTAGTGATTTCTTTACTTGCTTCAGCTGCTAAGAGTGAAATCCTTCCTGAAATACCAGGACATCCTTTTATTAAGTCCCCTCCATAAATAACCATGGAGCAAAAATTCAAGGGGAATTTCAAAATTTCAAAAGTTCGATTGATTTACTTGGAGCTTATTCAGTTGTGTTATTTGATACTGATTTTATTCTAACAGAGGATTTGTGACTAATGCAAGGAGGTGAATTTTCTTTTGATGCAAGAAGATGATGTAACGATTTATTCATTTGAAGAATGCCATTAGTCACTCTGCTGTCAGAGATACCTTTGCATGTGTAAGAATATGCACACTGTATCCTGGATGGCATTATGTGAGTAATCAAATGCCTGCTGAGCCTCACGTGCTTCTGAGATGAGAATATACCACTTCTGTCTTAATGATGATAATCATTAATGTTGCAGCATTTTGTGAGCCTCTTTAGTTTTCTCTTTTGGAGTGATACTCTGAAGAATCCTTCTTCCATTACAAAAATTGCTGAATTATTAACCACATCAAAGAACCGAGAAGGATGGGTCACCACATGCAACTGCTGAAATAGACCGGACAGAATACGTATGCATGTGTGCACAAGTGTGTTTGGCTGTCAGAAATCATAGAATGGTAAAATGGTTTGGGTTGGAAGGGACCTTTAAAGGTCATCTAGTCCAACTCCCCTGCCATAGGCAGGGACACCTTCCACTAGACCAGGTCGCTCAAAGCCCCATCCAACCTGACCTTGAACACTTCCAGATATGGGGCATCCACAACTTCTCTGGGCAACCTGTTCCAGTACCTCTCCACCCTCACAGTAAAGAATTTATTCCTTATGTCTAATCTAAATCATAAATGAGAGCTCCTAAATGTATTCCTTCTAAGTTTTATGAGGTTTTCACAAGTTTTAGATTTTTACTTTTCCTACTGACACTTTAATTAAAATTTGCACATAGATTGAGAGCAGGAAAAAAAGTGTTGAGAGGGATGTTTACAAGATGTGATGCACCATAGCAGTTCAGCTACATTTCTAGCTTGACTTTTATCTTCTTACTACCAGTGAGCCCTTCAAGGGCTCTGTCCCGAAGTCCTGCTCCTAAACAAGTAAACATTTATGACCTGAATTCTGCAGAAAAAAATCTGGATCTTTATTAACATAAACCAAAATTCCAGTTGGCTGGTACTGGCCTTTCATACAAAGGAATGTTCATTGACATGAAAAATTAAGAGTCTACCAAGTATTGTTGCAGATATACACTTGCTCAGTCTGACTTGGAAGGGTTTTTACTTTTACCTTTTGGACACCTTTTTTTTTCTGACGACAAAGAACAGAAACATTGTTGTAAATATCTTTTTTTTTTTTTTTTTCCACCTTGCAAGGTTCAAATTTAAGCTGCAGAGCAGTTAAGCATTTAAACATATGCATAATTTGAACACATTGAAAGAAAACAAAAATAAATGGTTTGTGTGTTCTAAGTCTAAATATATGCTTTTTTGAAACTTTGCCTTAGTACTTAAAACCTGAACATTGGTAGACAATAACATTCTTTCCCAGAACAGCACCAATATGCTTTAAAAACCTAGGAAACAATGTAAAAAAAAAAGGTTATAAGTGTAGACATAACCATGCAGTAAGACAGCATTCAAACAGAATATTAACTGGGATTGTCAGCTGCTGGACTGAATAGCCTCCACGCTCCAGGTCTGTGGTGCATGCAACTTTCTTCTGCAACGTTATTCTCTCTACTGACCGGATTCCTAAACTTGCTGCATCCACAGTTAAAAATAAGACGGAGGAGGATCAAAAGCCAGTTTAAACTTTCTGAATAGAAACTTATCTGTCGTTTTCTGTCTGCGCCATTTGTCTTGAGACTGATAGAAGAGCAGACTGCATAAACGCCTTTTAGAAGTGTCTCTTTTTTGACAGTGATTAGTCGTCTTATGAAGAGATTTATGTGGTCTCTGACTTAGGACTGATCAACTGCTAACTTGTTAGGTTGCTCCTGCTCCATTAATCTGTTTCAAGGGGAGGAACATGGATCTCTCTTTGTTTTTCTAGGTCCTGTTCTGTCTGTAGATAGTTAATTTGCTACTGAAGGCAGCATTTCAGAATAGACGAGGCTATATTGTCCAGTTTTCGGGAAACAATTTATTGACCCTATGGTCCAGGACATACTTTGCCCATCCAGTAGGCTGCTGTAATCTCCATAATTCTTGAGGATGAACATCTGTGTCTTTCTATGCAGCACTTGTCCTAATTATCAGCACTGTACTGTTGTGCTTTTCGAACGAATGGCAAAGGTGTCACCTTCCCGAGGCATTCTTACCCTGGTACTTCTTGATGGTGCTACTGCTTTTGTTGACTCAGAGAAACCCTAGACAGCAATGATTAATAGGTGCCTAAATTGCAGGTAGAGCAATGAGTAACTGAGGATCTTCCTGATCAAGGAAGCTGGAATAAATTCATTTGAAAGAAAAAAGTGAGCTGAATTAATGTGGGGATTCTCCCTAGCTCCACAGTTACGTGACCACAAGGTACTAGTGGAGGACAAAGTTCTTACTGCACATTATTAGATTTTTATCTTAATGGTCAGGCTTTTGGGGCATACCGCAGTTTCAAATGATTTACACTCCCCATATCTGGAGTTTCTACTGGTGTGCTACCTAAGTTGTTTGACTAGCAGTGCCATTCACCAGGGAAGATCTGCTGGATTTATACATAAGTATTATGAATGTATTCAAGAGCCTGTAACAAAGATTTTGCTTAAATTTAAAACCTAATGTTAAGCTGGCCTAAAAGCATACCAGTTGTATATTAAGAGATGGTGATCAATTAAAAAGAATGGTAAATAAGATTACCAAGGTGTCCAATGAAAAATGTGTACAGGTACTCAGAAAAATGTTCTTAATTGCAACTTGATAAATGAATGAAAACTTAAATATATCTCCCCATCTCCCCACTAAAATGGCTAAGCCATAGTTTCCCCAGGATTTAAAAAATGAAGCAAACTCCTTTATCTCTTTCCACTTTTCTTGCCTTTGCTTTGAATCATAAGGCTGATGTTTATTTGTCAACATGTTATTGTTGTGTTTTCAAGCTTTTTTGTGTGTGTCTAAGTTCTAGTTACTTAGTTGTTTTGCAGCTTTTAATAGGAATATTTCTAAAGTAATGACATGCCTCTGTGAAATGAATTTTTTAATTGATAGAGAATATTTCAAAAGTTATTGTCATATAGTTATTGTTACATGAAAGTATATCAACAACCTAGGACTTTATTCTCAGTTCAGTATAGCGTTGCATTTACCTTCATCACTGGGTGTGTTTTTAAAATGAGCTACTGATTGATTAAACTGTGTACTCTCCAGCAAATGAAATGCAACAAAATATTGGCTTAAATTAAAGAAAAATAATAAGAAAATTAAGACATAGCAACTGTTTTTTTCCTCTCCTTGAAGAAAAAGTTAACATGTCCTCTCTTACAGCTGGGTAGAAATGGAAAGTGGCATTTAAAAAACAAACAAACAAACAAAAATGATCCCCCAAAGTAATCTAACAGCAAACAAGATGATTTCTATGCCAGTGGAGAACTGGTGCAACCTGTAGCTGCAACGTGTTAAAGGCTTTCAGAAAACAGAGAACATTCAGATACTTGCTGTTTGTTTCAGTCTTAGCTTCCACAGGGAAGTAATCACATAAAAGATGAGGGTGTCTCTTTATAACTGGCTGCAGCAATTCTGGCTTGTAAACATTCAGCGGCGATTTAACAGTATGATCTTACACAATACAACGGCAGGCACAAAGAGAAAAGATAGCATGTAATGAGCATATCTGACAATGCATGCATAATATCAGTCATAATTTGGTGCACGATAACAGAAACACAGCCCCAGGCTGGTACGAACACTTCTGATCTACTATAGCTCAGTGGTGGGATTTTCAGAAAGGCTTTACTAGTCCTGCTCCGATTAAATTACTAGAATTAGGAGCTTTAGCATCAGCTTCATTGATATTATTATCATCATACTTTAGTGATTTATCACTTCTTATTTACAGAATCAAAATCCTCTCAAAGACATAAAGATTTAAAACAGTACTTACAAACTTTGAAATAACAAGTATCATGATTATTATTCATTTTGCTGCAGTTCTGTAAATACTCGAAGGAGACTAAATTATTATTGTTCTAAGAAACAACTCAGTGTAGTAGTTCTACCTTAATATTTAAAACATATATCCTCTTTATCCAACGTATTTTCCTACTCTCTTCGCTATCAAGGCCTAGCTACCTGGCTCTGTAAACATATTTTAACACTCATCTGCTTCCTCTTCCCATTTTTACCTCTTCCATAGATACACTGTACTCTCTGGATTTTTCTCTCTTCCACTTAAGTAATTCTATTGTTTTGTAAAATGAACATGATTAATATCAAGACATGGCTACATATGAAGGGGAAAAACAGAAATTGCTATTACCATGTTAAAGTATTCATCTTGAAAATGTTGCAAATTATAATACAGTTTTGGTAACTTAATATATATTACAGATGATTACTCCCTGGATTCTCATCACTAAGTAGTCACCTATTTGATACTTCTATTTAAGTATGCTCTTGCCTTCCCCTATGCCAGACAGATGTTTTAGCATTCAGTAACATGAACTAGCTGGGAATCATCTAACATCTAACAAAATTATTTTTACTATATAAAATAAACGTCATCACCCATCAGTAACACATTTTAAAAAGTAGATTTTGATTAATTCCTTGACTCTGGGGAAAAGATGTTTAGCTATTGCCTAAATACTAATTTTAATACTTTTAAATTTAAAATTTCTTTATTTGTGATGATTCTTTGAAATATTTAGCCAGCATTAGAGGTCCAAACCCAAACCTTACTAACATATTTCTGACCTGAAAAATAGTTGGTCTGTGGATATATATTTGAGACTTTTCTTATTTTGCAGTAAGAAAATTATTGAAACAGACTTGGGTTGCTTGGAACAATTTCTCATTGAACACTGGGGATCAAATTTTGTTCTTAAAATTTTCTTCCCTGCTTAGCTATTTAAGTATGTAATACCTCTCTAACATTTATTTTGGAAGGAAATTGTGTAAGTAATACAGAAATTCAGTTTTCTTATGTTCAGATATCCTAGGCTTTCTAGTCTCTGTTTTGTTAATCACTGGATAAATAACAACATAATGCCATGATATTTAAAAACATTTTAAATCAGTTTTTGAAGAATAATATAATGTTAATATGAACATACAGCCTCTTGTTTTGCTGAACTCTGTAAATTATGTTTTGCAGCTGGCTCCAGGATAAGGTCCTGTATAACGCAGACAGTATGTTGATCTTTAAAATAAAGTGGAACACTTACATAAAGAAACACATTTGTTAACTTTAATATCAAGACTTTATCAGGCTAGTCCTCAAACAGTGAGCCTTCAAGGGTAGCAATGACATTCTTTCTTCCATTAGTCATTTTTCTTGCAGGCTTATTGCAAAAACGAACAATTTCTCAAAACAGAGAAGCTTGGCTCTATTTTGACCAGATGCAGGAAAAGTTTCCTTCGAAATGCTGTTTTTAAGCTAGTTTGTTCTTCTTGCTCTGGTGGAGGGGGAAGAACTGGTTAGTACGTTGTTGGTTTAGAAACAAGTTTTGCAAATTATCTTTTTAACACTTCTGGTTTTATATTCCTAAGAAGCCAGATCCTTCACGGGTGTAAATTAATACTTTAAAAGAGCCTAGAGTCTTGCTTGTTTACTTTAGTGAAGGATCTTGCCCAGTTTCTCTACCACATGTGCAGCCTGATATTTGAATGGAACTGCAATTAGCAGGGTTGTTTTTGTTTAACTTTATTTAGCACCTTATCTTCTCGCGGCATTCTTGTCCCAGTACCAGTATCAACCATGAACTCAACATAGCTCTTACTAGTTATGTTCTATTTTGAGCTAGAAGGAAAAAAAAGCCCAGCACTCCAGACCAAAGAGCACCCTCCTCCCTAGCTCTGGGAATAGAAATTGTTAACTAATTGGTGCAACAAAGGCTCTTATTACCATGACAAATCAGTTCACAGGACAGCTAAGTAAGTCACAACTTACTCCACCACACAGGGAAGTTATCCAAGCCCTCAAAACAGACCCTGCCAGAAAGTGAAAATGTTTTTGGTGTTGGTGAGAGAACCAACTTAATAGAGAATGCCAGTCTGCAGAACTGTGTTTGTTGTGTTCTACAATTTGCCCAATTACTCAGCTATTTGATCCCTTATGTTGCTGCAACACCAGGGACTGCAAGGCCTGTTGGCCAGGCCCTTATGCTTGTTACTTGTATTAAAAAGAGCCTCCTGGGGAATCCCAGGTCTGTCAGAGCTCTGGTGCTCCCAGACACTGAAATTCTGCAAAAAGGGACAGAGCAGCAGGCCCTGAAGGTAAGGGGAGCTCAAGCCACCCACAGGCCTCAGGACTGGGAAACACTGGGGCATTTCACCCCCCCCAGATGCTGAGTGGGCTGAGAAGTCAGGAAAGCCCGATGGGCTTCTGGCGAGATGGAAGGCTTCCCCCTGGCCACTTCCACGCAGCCACGTGGGTGACAAGGGGACAGGTGACAGGGGTCGAGGTCAGCAGTGAGGAAGGGCGGCCTGACACGGACAGGGCTCCCAGCCCCTCGCTGTTTGCGGGCCGGGCCCTGAGGCCGCGGGGGCGCCCCGGCCCCTTCGCCGGGGGTAGCGGCGCTCCCGCCTCGCAGCGCCCCCTGGCGGGAGGCACCGGGACTGCGGGCCGGGCCCGCCCGCGCCGCGCCTTCCCCTCACCTTTCCCGGCCGGGGAGCCGCCCCCGAGGGGCCGGGCCAGCGGCGGCGGCGGGAGAGGGCGCCCGGAGCCGGCCCCGCAGCTCACCGGGGTAGCGCAGCTCCGATACTGCCGCGCCGCCGGCTTCCCCAAGCTGCCCCAGCCATGTCCTCCAGCTCTCCCCCGGGCGAACCGAAGAGCCGCAGCCTGGGCCGGCTGTCGCTGCCCAGGAGAGGCAGCATGACGCCCAGCAAGAAGCCCTCGGCACTGGAGCTGGCCGAGAGCACCCCCAACGCCCACTACGCCCCGCTCTCCGCCGCCCAGGGCGGGCAGCCGCCGGCGGGCTGCAGCCCGGAGCCGGAGCGGCCGCCGCGCCTGCGGAGCGAGGTGGTGGTGGTGAGCGCCGACTGCCCGCGCTCCCCCGTCAGCCTGGACCCCCGCGTCTCCATCTACAGCCTCCGCA
>WHYT01017616.1:635298-683087 GCA_009806455.1 Tetrax tetrax
AAAGTGAAAATGTTTTTGGTGTTGGTGAGAGAACCAACTTAATAGAGAATGCCAGTCTGCAGAACTGTGTTTGTTGTGTTCTACAATTTGCCCAATTACTCAGCTATTTGATCCCTTATGTTGCTGCAACACCAGGGACTGCAAGGCCTGTTGGCCAGGCCCTTATGCTTGTTACTTGTATTAAAAAGAGCCTCCTGGGGACTCCCAGGTCTGTCAGAGCTCTGGTGCTCCCAGACACTGAAATTCTGCAAAAAGGGACAGAGCAGCAGGCCCTGAAGGTAAGGGGAGCTCAAGCCACCCACAGGCCTCAGGACTGGGAAACACTGGGGCATTTCACCCCCCCAGATGCTGAGCGGGCTGAGAAGTCAGGAAAGCCCGATGGGCTTCTGGCGAGATAGAAGGCTTCCCCCTGGCCACTTCCACGCAGCCACGTGGGTGGCAAGGGGACAGGTGACAGGGGTCGAGGTCAGCAGTGAGGAAGGGTGGCCGGACACGGACAGGGCTCCCAGCCCCTCGCTGTTTGCGGGCCGGGCCCTGAGGCCGCGGGTAGCGGCGCTCCCGCCTCGCAGCGCCCCCTGGCGGGAGGCACGGGGACTGCGGGCCGGGCCCGCCCGCGCCGCGCCTTCCCCTCACCTTTCCCGGCCGGGGAGCCGCCCCCGGGGGGCCGGGCCAGCGGCGGCGGCGGGAGAGGGCGCCCGGAGCCGGCCCCGCAGCTCTCCGGGGTAGCGCAGCTCCGATACTGCCGCGCCGCCGGCTTCCCCAAGCTGCCCCAGCCATGTCCTCCAGCTCTCCCCCGGGCGAACCGAAGAGCCGCAGCCTGGGCCGGCTGTCGCTGCCCAGGAGAGGCAGCATGACGCCCAGCAAGAAGCCCTCGGCACTGGAGCTGGCCGAGAGCACCCCCAACGCCCACTACGCCCCGCTCTCCGCCGCCCAGGGCGGGCAGCCGTCGGCGGGCTGCAGCCCGGAGCCGGAGCGGCCGCCGCGCCTGCGGAGCGAGGTGGTGGTGGTGAGCGCCGACTGCCCGCGCTCCCCCGTCAGCCTGGACCCCCGCGTCTCCATCTACAGCCTCCGCAAGCCCCTGCTGAGCCGCAGCAGCGTCCAGGGCAGGGTCTACAACTTCTTGGAGCGGCCGACGGGCTGGAAGTGCTTCGTGTACCACTTCACCGTGTGAGTACCCGCCCCGCTCCCCGCCGGGCCCACCTGCTCCCTCACCCCTTACGGCGGCTGGTCCCGTCGGCTCCCGGCGCGGCCGCCGGTGCGAGGGGCTCTCGGGGGCCTCCTGCCGTGTCCTCGCGTGTCCCCCGTTCCCGGACAGGGACAGGGACAGGGACAGGGTTCGTCCTCGCCGCGGAGGAGCGGCAGCCCCGGCGGCGCCCTCGGCCGCGGAGCTTTCCAGACCAGCCCGGTGCTTCAGGCTTGAACGCCTTGCGGATACGGTCTGCCGAGATGGTTGGGTTTTTTGTTTTTTTTTCCACAGGTGTGAAGCAAAACAAACAAACAAAAGTCACACTCCAGGGGAAAATTTCTCTTACTCTCCACAGAAACGCTGTATTTCAGTTCAGGAGCTCTCAGGTATCTCCGTCAGATAGAGCAGGAGCTGGCTTCAGGCAATTTTCTTCAGAAAGTTACCCTGGGAGTTGAAATAAATTGTTCATTCTGAGCATGGAAGTAAAGTAGGTAACGGTGTCATCCATTCTTCAGTAAACTTTAATGCGCTGACTCCTGATTGTCTAGCTTACTGCACAGCATCTCTTTCTGAGTGAGCAGGTGTGTTATCAGTGTTGGAGGAGAGACAGGTGGCTCTCCTTTTCCTTGCCTCTTTTATTGCCCCTTGCTCTAACTCCTTGTCCTATCGGGTACGAATGCCACCACTGTTATTTTTAGACAGGAAGGAGGATGGCTATGTTCAGAGGATGTTAAAGCTGCTCAGCTGCAGGCGAGTTGAAAACTGCTTTGGGTGGAATATTCACTCTGGAGCGCGGTGTCCACCCTGAGCCAGCTCATGGTAGGTCTGTGGTGCACCAGGTGCACTCAACAAGTGCCTCTGTGAGAAAGCAGTGCTTTTTAATCGAGGTGTTGCAGAAAGCTTGAATGACCTTGAGCAATTTGTATATGTTAAATGTAGGTAATAAGGTCAGGCAGAATCATGGTGTCTGTTTATTGTATGCATGAACAAACAAAACCTGTATGTATATATACAGGCACTACATATATTCATGTTTATTACAACAACTAGAGGTAAAGACATTTTATGGTTAAGTCTTAAGACAAAAGACTTTGATAAAAATCAGCTTTTATGATCCAATTATTGTATTCTATTTTAAATTCTAATTCTGAGTAACTATTTTTTAAATCAATTCAGGATGGTGTGCTTATATCCCCCATTTAAGGATTCTGGAGTCTTTAGGAAGTCAGCCAAGTGGTACCAACTTTATTTTAGTGGAAGGAAAACAGCTGTCATCTGAATGTATTTAATTGGGAGATGACTGTGTGCAGCTGCTGAGATAATTGTGGGCTCTGTTCTCTTTAGTGTTATGATAATACCATTAGATGACAAAACAGCTAATGGCCATAATTATCAAGTGTCTAATAGTTGTGGTTGAACAACGTAAAACACTTTCAGGAATAGGAGTTCCTTTTTTCTTCTTTGTGAAAAAAGGGGGTTTAGGCAGCTATTTTTTTATGATTTCTGACCTTTTTCAGGTGTCTCCAATTGTGTATAGAAAAGGGACAGTAAATTGTGTTCATTATCTCAAATCTTCTCTAAACACTAACAGTGGGCCTAAGCAAATCCTGAAAAAAAAACCCTGTTAGACCCATTTATCTACCTAAGAGTCTAGCCTGAATTGTAACTTTTTTTTTTTTTTTTTTTTTTTTAATGTTAGCAGTATGAATTAATCCTACAATCTCTTTAGGAAAGAGATTGTAATGTGTACAGGAAGTCATTGCCTGCCTCTTCCCCCAGTACACACTTATCTGTGGTGTAAGCGTTAGTCCCTTCTCTCCAGAAGAGCTCTTCTGATGCAATGGTGAATGACAGTGGCAGTAAATATTCTCAAGCCTCTTACTAAGCATTGTGTTCCTTCTCTTAAGACTCTGAAGAGACAGAAGAGGGTACTAACACCCTCATATGTTTCTTGCAAGGCAATCTGCAAGTACTGTGTGTGTATTTTTAGGCAGCCTCGTTCTGGTTTCCACCATTGAGTCTGTCCTGCCCTCAGCCGTCCCAACTTCTCCTGTTTCTGTGGTAGATAAGCCTGTGCTTTTTGTGCCTGTTAAATAATATTTTAAGTTACTGATCTTTGGTCCATACCTCTCTGACTCTCTTGCTTTCTGAGCTCCCAGTGCAGCTTCCTGGGATGCTTGCTTTCTGCTGCACCAAGGAATGCTCTCCTTGAGTACAGCCCCTGCCAGCCCGATGCTGAGTACTGGTAGGTTAATAGTGCTGTGAGCCAGAAGTTTGTTACTGAGATCAGCTGACAAGGCAGACAGTTTGTCTGATCCAGAGAAACTGTTCTGTCAATGCCCCTACTCTGGAGGAGGCAGGGGACCTCATTTTTGCTCGTGATTTGCTAGCTTTCTGCAAGCACTTGGTTACAAGGGATGAGCTGCACACCTAAAAAGGACTCAAGAGTTGTAAGACACCCCCCTCACTCCTCCCCAGAGGCCTGCATGCACTTCTCTCCCACAGGAGGAAGTAATTTGATTATTTCATTGTCAGCATACAGACATTCATAGAGAGCTAAGCTGGGTTTTGCCTTGTGATGTGCAAGAACCCTGATGGTTGTCTCTCCTGCCAAAACAAGCTGAAGAGGCTGATGTCACTTGCCTGTTGCCCCTTTGTGACTCTCTCTGATTACCTCCTGCTTAATTCTGAGGGTGTGCAGCTGCCTGGAAGGTCTCAGTTGCTATCTTAAAGGCTCAGAGGAGACGGAAAGGGAACAGGAGTGGTGTTAAATCAGGATATAAAGACCAAAGCTGAGTAGAAGGTCCTGGCCAAGATCTAGCCCGCAGATGGGAGCAATGAGCACTGCGGGCATCTTTGTTTTTCTGCATATTGCACCGTTGTAGGTTTTGCAGAGCGTGTGTCTGTGTTCTTAATTATACACTGAAATTATTAAACTTAGAAGGAACTTCTGGAATAGTCAATGTAACTTGTTCTGGACCTGTATCTCTGGCTGATTGTTGAAACACTGTTTATCAAGTGATAAGAGCTACATCTGCTGATTGCCTGTAACACCCTTTTCCCGCTCAGGAATCTTAATCAGTGGTATCTAGAATATAAACAGCTAGGAACTGATATTTGGAACGGATTTTCCTCAGTTTTGTATTATGGTGTTTAGAAAAGGGAAGTCGAACACTAAACTTAAACCCGCAGATCCTATGTTGGTAGTTTGTTTCATATTGTTTAGATTGCTGTCTGTTCTGGTGTGCAGCAAAGCCCCTCGTGTACCCCTTGACCATGAAGGATGGAATCTGGTTATCTTGTAGGGCAATAGAGGGTTGCTCTACTAGATCAGACCAGTGACCTCTTTATTTCTAAATCGTTATTTCTTTCAAAAAGCAGCTGAAATACCCATTTTCCAAGATGCAAAAATGTATATTCTTTCTTTCTTGCTGATGTTTTTAATCTTCCAGGATAATTGCATATCACAGTTGCTGATTAAGTCAATTGAACCTTGTTGAGATTTGTCTTCATTTCCTCAGACCAAAGAGCAGAAACATCTCAAGTGAGCATAATAGAAATGAATTATTGTACCTCATTTTTACTACGTTTTTATAGGCTGTGGAAATAGTTTCTATGGGGAGAAGGAATGAGGAACTGGCTATTAATTTACTACTCAAAAAACCTGCCTAAAAATACTACTGGAGATGATAGAAACTTTTTTCAGCTACATGACTTGGTTTGTTGTTGTATTCAATTTATTTTAAATAGATGAAGTATATAGTATTTGTACACTTAATTCTGCCCCTGCAAGTAAATTGTGCTCGATAGCTGAAGATTTATGTGCATGGCTTCTGCAAACACAACTGGTGGTTGCTTGGAAACTTAGATTTTGCAAGAAAGAGCTTGCCTTGTGCTGTGGCTGCATGTATGGTAACGTCCTGCCAGAGCCACCAAACTCTCCTTGCCTGCCAGAGGTGAGGAAATGACCGAGTGCCACTGTTCAATGACCTTCGGAGCTAGGGCATCTTATCACGCTTATCATAGTAGTGCACCTTGGCATAGTGGCTTTGAGAGGTGAAATGTTCTGTGGCCTTAATGAGTCAAGTTTTTAGGCTATGTGAAGAGAGGTGGAGGGCCAAAAGAAGCTTAAATTCTGTCCTCATAGTGGCCTGCTGAAATCCTGAGACTGTTCCAGTGGTGGAAATGACTGCAAAGAGTATGTGAAATCTTCAGATATTTTTTTAAAAAATATTTTAGATTTAAGTGCATGAGGGAAGAGCTGCTTCACGCCCTCTAAGTAGTTTAAAATAAAACATCTTAAAATATATCTGAAGACAGGTAAGTTATGAGTTTTCTGGTGATTTCTGTTGTTCTCAGTATGGCAAATAATGACTTCTGGCAATGTACAGTGCATGTTAACTCCCCACGTTCTTTGGTTCTTTGAAGTGCTGGCCGTTACTAGAGGGAACTATTTGGAAACCGATGGACCATTGGTCTGTTCCGGTATGGCAGCTCTCTTTTGTTGCCATGCAAGATAATCAGCTTCTATCTTATCTTTGCATGCGTGTACCTGGTTCAATTTACTTTGCCTTTGTAGGCGTTTGGTTTAATCAGCAATGATTGTCATTGAGTTTGTTCAAATCCCAAGATGTTTACATAAGCTTGGACTGGCTGGTGGTTGAGACCTGGGAGACTGGTCACTAGCAACAGGCAAACTCTCAGAAGTGTGGCTGCGTGTGTACGCATGCAAAGATAAGGAGCAAGGGTAGATAGAATATTCCAGTTGCATATGTATTGGCAGTTTCAGTAATCAATTCTTAAATGAAATGCAGTATTTACATAGTGCTGTTTATATAAAATACTGTGAGGAAGAAGCGTAACTCCAACTTAAAATCGCATTTTTGTTCTGTTTCAAAATGTACTGCAAACGCACTTCCAAAGCTACTGGTTCATACTTGGTGTGTAAACTGTTGAGCAAATAATAAAATAATTTGTGCATGTGCTCACATATGACTACGTTTTCTTCCAGTAAGTAGTAACTGAGTAAACTGAGTGAAAAAAAGGGGCAAAACATACAAATTACTATGTTTTGGGCATACGCACTGGGATGCTTAGAGACTTTTGTGGCTTGGAGTCAGACTTTCAGATTATTACTTCTATTTTAAAAATGAGATTTAAATCCTCCACAACAAGCATAGCTTTTCTAAGTGGAAGGAGATCAATGTCATATTCTTTCTGCTGCAGTCAATTGCAGGAAGACTCAGGTTTAGCCTTTTTTTGTCTTGTCAAGACTGAGGAGGTTTAGTTGAGGTCAGATTGGCCCCCTCATTTTGGCATGTTTGACAGAGAGATTATGTTTCTTGTCATGCAGAGGCTGATGTGAACAAATGTTTGTTTTATTTCTATGACTTCTGTCCATGAGCTCCTGTTCCTTGCAACCGGCATTTAGTATTTATTTGTGTTACTGGAGCTGGGTACTCCCATCTCTTCATGCTCGATACAATTATAATAACAGGAATCTGCCAAGTTGACACTTCACATTCAAGAGCATGGTGTGTTACAGTTGCATAGTGGCTCAAATAGGTCTTTGAGGTCACAGACATTCAAGGATTACAACTGGGGAAAAAAAAAAGTGGAAACAAGGTGATATTTTTAGATTATTTTTTTTTTTTTAATTTTTTTTTTTAATTTTTTCCCCCTCAGCCTTACTCCAGTCTAGTGTTTTGATTTGCATCACAGTGGACATCTTTGCAACCTAGCGCTGTGTATCTGTCAATATGCCTGGTAACACTTTTATCTGAGACAAAAAGGGATTGGAAAGCCAACTTGACATGTTCTCAGAGAGAAGGGAGGACCTTTTGACTGTTCCATTATTGTAGCTGGTTGTATGCATAACTGTGCTAGTGTTTAGGAGCTGCTGTTGCAGGATCAGCCAGATACTGATATTTTGAGCCTTGGCAGATTTTGAATACAGGTGAGGTGAAGTGACTTAAAGGTTTTGGTGATCCCTCTTTCCCCGCTGCATGTCACAATGCAGCCCCTTAACTACAATATTGCATGAAGGTGCTTCACTGGGACTTGTGTGATTGAGATATTATTTGGGTTGGCCAGTATACAGCTTTCCACTCTTGCCTTGTGCCGTGTTTCCCTATCTGTAACTTGACAGATGTTTTGTTTTTGCTGAGGACCATCTAGCTGTCCTCTGACTGAGACCAGTCCAAGTCTTGCTAAGACTGCCTCAGGAGTGACAGCGTAGTTACAGGTCAGGAGAGGTCCCAATTTCTCTCTCCTAGCAGGACAGTAGAAGTTCTCAGGATAAGAAATACAGATACTAATAACTGCATAATTGACTGAAAAATGAAAAAAAAAAAAATACCCAACTTTACTAAGTAATTGACCGTCATCAGAAAGAAAAGCAGTATCAGTAAACAGATCCTTTCAATGTCAAGCACCAGTAGGTCATGCCTGGAAGTCACTTTGACTAAGCCACCATCAGAGACTCATAGAATGGTTTGGGCTGGGAGGGACCTTAAAGATCACCTAGTTCCAAGGCCCCTGCCATGGACAGGGATGCCTTCCACTAGACCAGGTCGCTCAAAGCCCCATCCAACCTGGCCTTGAATGTTTCTAGGGATAAGGCAACATGTTCCAGTGCCTCACCACCCTCACAGTAAAGAATTTCTTCTGTCTTGCAGTTTAAAGCCATTACCCCTTGTCCTATGACTACATGCCCTTGTCAAAGGGGATCATCTTTGCATCATTTGTCACACTAAATGCTTGCTGCATGAAAATGATTGTGGCAATGTATTTTGATTGTTGCAGGGGAATGAAGGTGAAAAGCTGGGTATCTTCTAACTAAAATTCCTTTTGAAGGCACATGGTATATCTAGCAATAATTGCAAAAATTAAATTTCTTTTGTGAAATGCATAGCATGATATGGTTGGCTACTCGAAAAAAAAACTCGAGTGTCATCTTGACTTGTCGTCCGCAGGCAGACAGAGAAGCTGTGTGAGGGGAGGGAGTTCTGTGGGAGCAAAAAAGACTTTGTAATTGTACTGATATTTGGGTTTTCAAATAACTGATGGAAGCAGAAGGCTGTAAAATTCTGAATGCTAATGCTTACTGGAGATATGTTGTGTGCAGTGGAGAAACAACTCTGTGGAAAGCACACATAAAAGTTACCAATGTGTAAAGTTTGGGCAGGCTTTCCTAGGGATAGGCCTTGTTTCTTTTCCTCTCATCCTTCCAGTGTAACATTTCAAATCCTTCTCTGGTGTCTGCCTTCCTCCAGGAAAATAATTATTCTACCTTTAAGAGTTGCACATGAATGATCTTAAGAAAACCAGTAAGTGCAGTATTAACATTTCTGTATATCTGTCAAATGGTTGGTTGGGCAATTCTGGCATACTTCCTTGCCCTGGCTCTTCAAGTGCCAGGGAAAATCCACACAAGGCTGTGTAGATGGGCCTCTTTCAAAACCTTCATTGCAGCTGAATCAAGGCTAGAGTTGAGATTCAATTGCAGTGAACTAATTAGGCTGAGCTCCAAATGCCTGAGCACTGGATGTATGACAAACAACGGTGCCAGCATATGCTGTAGGGAGCTGTGCTTAGGGACAGTGCTCTGCTGACTTCAGACTTTGCAGTACCTCATTAATTTTGTGTGGTAATAGATTGTTTAATGTGCCTTAGTGACCGAACACAAAAGCTGTGAACACTTGCTCATTCAGTTCCAGATGGAAAAGAGTGTCTTGTTAGGGGCAAGGTATTTTCTGCCGACCACCAAGAGATCCAACATACGTCTCCAACGCGTTGGAAAGTTGCCAGTTGCAAATGTGCCCGATGGGCAGGCTGAGTTACAGGAGAAGGATGTGGAGATCAGTGACTTTCTAGGTAAGGTACTGGCCCTCCTCACGCAGTCATGCTTCATCTGCCATAATGGCCTGTAAGAACCATTATAATACCAGTAATGATAATGGGAGAGCACATGTATTTGTAAGCTTCTACTATGGTAGCAGCTACTGTATTTTGCGTCCTAACAGAATTATATATATATATACATACATACATGTATATGTATGTATATATACACATACATACATGTATATGTATGTATATATACACATACATACATGTATATGTATGTATATATACACATACATACATGTATATGTGTGTGTGTGTATATATTTTAATAGCAGATGGAGTGTTCAATGCTTTAGTAGTCAAACTTAATACTAATTTCACTGTATGTTTTTAAAGAGTGAAAACCAGGGAATTTTTTAGTTAGTTTGTTTGGGTTTTTTTTATGTAGGAAATTCTAAAGCTGCTCTAAATCAAGTAGTTTTCTTTGGCCACCCATTTGTGCACACCTGGAGGACTAGAGAGGTGCTTGGTGTGAACTTTTCCCTTGTCTAGCATGATCAATTTTTGACAACACATGGATTTCAATCTTTCTCTATTCCTCACTTTGTGGTACAGAATAGTAAAATAAACAGCTGTTTTCTGTGTTCAAGAAGCTGTAAGATATCATACAGAGTGCAAAGCATGGCCTAGTTAAGTGTGTAGGTACAGTGCAAGTACTTGGGTTTTGATTTGTGGTTTTATTTTTTTTAAAAAAAACCCCAACAAACACAATGACAACAAACCCCACAAAATCCAAAAGCACTGTCCCATATCTTTTGAAAGGCAATTTCCTCCCTTAACATCTACACTTTAAAACTTAGAACATGGAAAATTGCAATAAAAATAGGCAGGCCCAGAGTAAGCCAATGATTTTTTTTAAAGTTTAGGAAAACCATTATGACAAAAACAAGTTTTTACTTGGAACTGCGTTAGTGTCAGAAGTACCAGTGGTATAAGTTAATGAACACACATTTTCTCAAAACTGGCTGAATCCTTTTTGTGTTTAAGAAAAGAATGTGTCTGTGCTTGGGACTTTATGCAAGAAATACATCAAGCGCCTAACTCAAGTACTGCTTACTTCAAATGAGGAATATACTGTTCTTAGTGAACGAAGATCTTGAAATAGTGCAAAATCATTATCTTTGTTTATCCTAGCAGATTGTGCCCTTATTTATCATCTATTAGCTTTACTCTGACACATCCTGAAAAAATTGTAGAGTGAAAACATTTTCTTTTGCAGTAAGAACTGATATCTGTTTTGATTCTACAATAAATGATCGTCATGTGTTTAACTTCTCCATGCGAATACGTATTTGCTTTCCAGTGCGAGCAGCTAGTAAAGATAAAAGGTAACGACCAACTAGTACAGATGAGAACTTGTATGCACATCTCCAAAATTATGACAATTAAAATTACTTGTCAGATATTGTTCACGGGATATGTAGAACTCAGTTAAAATTGTTTTATTTCGAATAAGGTATTTTTTTTTTCTGAAGGACTAAGCATCTTACAGTATTAATTCTGTATGAGCTTTTACTTTGTACGTACGGCTGTTGTCTCTTACCTGTACTAAATATGTTAAATTATGTAACTGATATACTCAGATTTTTCACTGTCTCACCAGTAGTTTTGTTGTAGATTTCTAAAAAGTAATAGTCCTCCCTCTGTCCTTCCCTACTTATATGTATTCTAAACTGGGCAAGGACACAGGCTTGCCTCCCGTGTTTAGACCAGAAAGGGATCGTGCTTGCCATAAGCTGCTCACTGCAGGCAGGAGTCTTGGACTGGCACAAGAAGATTGCGCTAGCTTGGATATCTATAACTTCAGCGCTCAGAGGTCATTGGTCTCCTCTGCAAATGTGTTCCCTGAAGTCTTGGGGATACATTTAACTTTTTTTCAATTTTTAACAACATTTTTTCATTGCTATCTTAATATTACAGAATTTTTATATGGGTTCAATAGGGAAGAAAATTGGGTCAGTTTGAGAACAGAATGTAAATCATCCATCAGATTATTTCCCTGGATTCTCTCCAAAGACACGAGATTTAAAAGCAGAGGCACGGTACTGGTGGCAAAGAATCCTTTCTTGTCGCTAGTACAACAAAGGCTGCAGTCTTCATAATGAAAGTATCTTCCTTCTGCAAAGTAAGGAATTACTCTCAAAGGATATGTTTATTCCTGCAGCAACTATCCCCTTCACAGCGAAATTCCATTGGCTGGAATTGGCTGGACTCTTCTTTTTCACAATAACCCTTGAGAGCACCACAGTAAACTAGGATCTGAAGTAAAGGTGCCTCATCTCCTGTAAGGATGTTGACAAGTAAAGCAAAGGAGAATGGATGCAGGAAACAATTACTGATGCTAAACTCATTCCTACACCCTTCAAATGCCTCTGCCCTGTCTGTACAGGGTAATGAAGATGGGTGACAGAGACAAGAAGAAAGATCTTCCATCCTGTGGCCTCAAAAATAAAGAACACTCTGTGCTGACTGTGTTAAGAATCAGTGGTGTATGTGTTCTGTAGAACAAAGGCTTTATCTGTCCTTTACAAACTTCGGCAAATAGTTCTTGATTATTTTTTTCCCTAATAGTCTTCGTAAGTAGATCTAGTTGAGGTTATCTGATCTGTTTGTCTTTCACTCCTGTCTTAGAAGACACTGAAATGTGGTCAAACCTGACAATGAGTAAATAAATAAATATGTATTGCTTTATCCATGGTGTGAGTAAACTTCATGTGATTGTATGCTGTTATCTTATCCGTGACCCAGAAAGTATTGATAATGGATTATCTCAGCACTTCACACAAAATAAACCTGCTCACTTGTTGTTTTCTATGTCAACAGGTCATCCAGCATCCTAGCACTAAACAGTGTGAGCTTCCTGTTTCAGCAGCGTGTTCGCTATGATGGGCATAGGCATCTAAGTCTTGCATAACCACATTAGTTGTATGCCTTCAGAGTTTTTATTGCTGTTATGACATGATCTAATTTGGACACCTATGTATTTGAACCATAAACATTAGAAAAATGCTACAAGAATGTCGAGGGAGAAGGTAAGTCTTTCAGATTCTGCAGGTTTTGCAGCAAAGGCAAGGCTGTAGCTGTACTGACTTAATGCTGGCCCTTCTTGGGTGTGTGAGTTGCTTGTTGCACTCCGATTGTCAAACACTGAGGTGCTGTCTTGATGAACTTCTTGTCCTGGTTCTGGCTCGGCTAGAGTTAATTTTCACCTGAGCTGGGAGAGGAACTGGAGCTGGTGGCAGCTGTGGCTGGCGGACACAGCTGGGACAGTTTACTCATTAGCCAACAGCTGGCATGGTTTATACAAATTGGCCAAAGGGCTGTTCCATCCCATGTGACATCATGGTCAGTGTATCAGTGAGAAGGGTGCTGAAGGAAGTTCTTGCTACTTGGGAGGGAGCCGGCCATCAGGATCTGCTGTGAGCTATTGTACTGTAAATTACAGGCTTCAGTATTTTCTGTAAATTGGGTTTTGTTTGTTTGTTTTCCATCTCTGTTTTGTTTTCTTCTGTTATTCTCTTACTTTTTTTTTTTTTTCTCTCAACCCATGAGTTTTGCCTTCTTTCCTTTACCAATTCTCTTCCCCGTCCCACTGGAGGGTGGGGGGAGTGAGTGAGAGACTGTGTAGCTTGGTCCTGAGTGGGGCTAAACTACCACACTTCTGTGGCAGGTTTTTTGGCTTTAATATAAAACATTATAAATTCATAAAGTCTCACTGTAAAGTGAGACTGAGAAATGGAGCAGACTGTGAAAATGTGATGTACTGTGAGAAAAGCATAATCTCTAGAAATATTCAGTGGATAGTTACCTAAAACAGTAGAGGGACGCTAGCTTGTATCTCTTATATTAAATAAATAAATAAATAGCATCGATAACAGTCAAGCAGGTTTTGATACTAGCCGTTAGCCTCTGCTGAGGTGGTCGTCTTTTTCTAAGGAAAGTTTTACATCAAATGCCTTTCTTTTCAAACAAACAGTGTTCAGTTCAGGAAACCTGTATGTGGTCTGTGTTTGTCACTGTTGAAATAATGTATGCAAAGTGCCATGTGATTCTTCTCTTGAGGGATTCTCCTGGAAAATACCTAGCAAGTAATCAGACTATTTCTAAGCACTCTGAGGAAATCAGTCTGTTAGTTTATACAACGTATGTTAGTGGTCAACATGGATTTGTCAAAACCCAATAGTCTGTCAATCTAATTTCAGACTGTGATGGAGTAGAAGGGTGTTTGGCTATAAGAAAACCAGATGTTACCATGTATATCTCTTATTAGATTCTTGATATTTCCCTTGTTTGCTTATGAGCATGGTTTGTTGATGACCTTGGTACTCTGTGGATAGGGAATGGACATTGAGAGCACTGCATTTCAGCAAAGGTGTACATCAACAGAAGAAAAACCCAAGGACCAGAAAATGTGATATTGCAGTCGGAGGAAAGATAGCTTAGCAGGAAGTCATCCACTTTCCATTGTCCCATTGTTGTTCTTTAAGTCTTCAAAAAAAGAGGTAGGAGGAAAAAGATCTGTTCTTCACATTCAGATGAATTAGATAAGAAGTAATGGTCTTTAAAGCATACTCTCAATCTGTCCTGTTGGATGGGAGGGATACTGGAGCAATTAACTGCATTGCCTGGGAAGGCTGTAGAATCTCCCTGGGAGGCTCGTAGCACTTGAGTTTTGCATTTGACATGTGTAAGGTGGAGGGTTGGTGCTCTTCCTGTCCCCAGCCTTTCTGTTTCTCCCTCTGAAGTACCTTTACTCCTTTTATGCTGGTTCCATACAAAATCCGCTATGAGTTTTTTGAGAATGGGTTTGTTAAACATGCCTTCTTTGCTGTTCATGGCATCTCTGCAGATAACCTTCTGCTGATGTGCGGAAAACGGACTCCACAATCTGTAAGATTGTAAAGTAGGTATGTTTATTGCAGCGCTGGGCAGCACGGGGGATCGCTCCTCCAAACGTGCGCAACCTGTTAAGCAACAGGTACAGTATTTATGCATCATAGACATGTATGTTCATAGAATTCCTGCGGACTTGGTTATATATTAACTAGGTTTCAGAGAAATCATTATCATTATAAGTTTCCCCCCCCATGACAGGTTATTCCCCGGTCTCTGCGTCCATCTCGTGTCCATGCTCAGGAGTCGCAGTCTCTCTGGTGGTCGTTCTCTCCTCTTTATCACTATGTCCAGCTGCATGGATTCAGACCTTTGTCCTGCTTTGTTCTTGCTGCCAGGGTGGTTTCTTGATGACTTATCTTTGCTGGTTCCCAATTTCCTTGGTTATTCCACCCTATCAGTTGGTTCTAAACTTCTTAAGTCCCCTTATCTTGGTCTTAGCCAGTGTGTCTGTACCCCCTCAGGGTGTTCCCATCTTAGAGCATCCTGAAAGTATCTCGTTATGTTAAGTTTATGAGTCTACTGTTCTTTCTCTTAAGGTTAGTAAATCATTGATCACTATTTATCAGCTTGATTCCTTAGTATTAACCTCTTCTTTCACTGGCATTTGCGCTACCTGGGCAGGTGATGGGCAGGTTCCTTTGACTCTGGGAGCTTTAGCCGCATGGATAGATGAAGGATACATACTGTTTAGGTGCTTCCTCTATTGATCCTCCCAATGCACTTACAACAAGATGGAGTCAACTTTTAAGACTTTTTAGTACATTGCTGCTGTGGTAACAAAACTGCTCCTTTCCCATCCAGGTTGTTTTGCCTTGCTGTTGAAACTGGCAAAGATCTTTGGGATGAAATATTACTTATCATAGATTGTTAGTGGAATCTTGAATTTACAGACTGATTTAACAGTGAGTGGCTGATGGAGATATAGCAGATTGTGGTGAGTGAGTGGCTTTTCTCACATAACTAAGAAAAGTGACAGTTGTGTCAGGGTTTCAAAGGAAATGTCTCCTTTCTGTTTAGTCTCTTGGCATCATAATCCTTAGCAGTGACAGCCTTGTTGCTGAAGCAAAGACCTTGTGTGCTTTGAGTATCTTGTGAAAAGTGGATCTGTACCTTGGTCTCACTATGGGAAGTTTAGAGAGCATCTTGATTGTGAGAGCTCTCCTCAGTCTGGTAGAATGCATGAAGTTGGATCTACGTTGTTTGCTACTGTTTTCTACTTTGTTTTTTTTTCCATCTCAAAGTATTTCCCCAGCTTTTTGAGAATGACCTAGTTTATTATCCTTGATAGCAAATATAATGTGCCTGGATCTTGGGCAGAAATACTAGAAATAATTAACTTCATTTCTTTCATTCTCCGGAGTGCTTCTCTCTCCCTCATGTACTCTCACTCCCTTTCTGGTATTTCTCTTTCTAAGAGACTCACAACTGAGCGTGCTGTTGAATAGATTCTCTTGTATCTCAGGGTTCATGGGTTTTGTTGCAAGAACTTTCTAGTTTTGGCATGAAAGGAGGTGTCAACCCATCTAGGACTTAACAGAGCTGAATGATCTCATCCACAAGTGATGGGTGATAGCTATGCCCTTGAAAATCTGTAAGAAGGGCATTCTATATCTCTCAGCCTTTGAGTCTCATTTTACCAGCAGATTATTTTATGAGCAGTATTTTTGTTTCCTAATGGCATGTGACTTTTTATGAGGCTCTTTTAGGCTTTCCATTAGTCCATGAGCCATGTCTAAGGTATTAACAGTAGTGATTGTGTCCCTGAAGTTGAGGTGGCTGATGGGATCATCAACAAGATAGCTTACCCAGCATTGGGAGTTGTCTTGTAATAGGTGAACTGGTGGCAAAATCACCCAGTCTCCTGCTCAGTCACTAGGGTTAATCGACATGAACTTTGACTTGCTAGTGGCTGGTCCTTCTCCAGCTGAGATGTACCTATGTGCAGGAGTTGATTTAGTCAGGTGCTGCCTGGTTGTCACAGATATGTGGTGGCATGCGCTTGTATGATGCTCCATGGCAGATAAACTCAAGCCTTCTCAGTAATCCCCAAGGTCATTTGTGTGAAGCTGAAAGAGATCAAAGAATATAGTAGTGTGTCTGTGTCGGAGTCTGAGTTAATGCAGTATGTTAAGATTTTTCACCAGAGTGCAGAAATGAAGTATCCTTCTGTTGTCAAAATCTTCACCAAACTTCAACTTATCTGATTATCTTAATGCCTCCTTCTTTTTTTTGTGACCTGGAGCAGTATCCTTACCTTTGTCAAGTTCTGTGCTGTTGCGCTGATGTTTAGAGCTTCACTGAGGAGTTCTGTGGTTATTGTTGCTCTGAAGACTCTGAGTTTTGCCTAGAGGTAGGACTCAGTAAGTGGAAGTTGCTAGTTGAAAGTGTTTATTGAGAACCATTTCTCACAATGGGTAATAATGTTATCTAGTGTCAGTGGAAGACTTCTGAGATGTTGAAATTCCACGATGCTGAAATTCCACTATGTCCACTCTCTTTCCTGCTTTCCCACAAGAGTTTGTTTGCACTGAGCTCTTTATTTGGTAGGGAGTTGAAAGGAAAGATAAACCTTTCATCAGATAGACTTGTGTCCTGAGTAGCAGAAGCACCACTTGGGCTCACATGCCAGATTTGGCAAAGCTGCAGTGATACTCAGCTTATGGTGGAGTGCCTGTATATTTACAGTGGATGAATTGTACGTGTAACTTATGTGTTTTTAAGAGCTCCGATTACTGCTTAACAATCTCTCTTCCTTTCTGTGTAAATTTTGGGGCAAAAAAAAAAATCCACAAATGCATGTTTAAAGTATTTTTAAGTAATTTTTTGTTCTAATTAAAAAAAACTAAAAAAGTAAAAATGTTAAGTTTGTATTTTTGAATTTTAACTTAGTAATTCCTCCTCCCCACACTAAAACCTTATAGATGTTTTTAACTAGTGATTGCATATGTTGAATTGATAATTTTATCAATGAAAACTTAGGGAGGTGAAGGCAAAAATGTCATCCACATACTTAATAAAAGAAAAAGAAGTTTGTTGCCACAGCTGAATCAAGAAATACCAAAATTTTGTTCTGGTTCTTTGGCAGGTAAATCTCTGATGTGCAATAAACTACATGATGTTCAGATTGCGTGTTTATATGTGCACCTAACCGTTTCCAAGCACTTTGCAAAATACTATGATAATGTAGATTGAGGCCATCATCCCATCTTTTTCTGCAAATGGGAACTCAAGGCGTAAGACTGAACTCTGGTGGTAGTTCAGCTGGTCCAAAATGTTTAATGATTCAGTCATGCCTCCTGTTTGTTTTTGTCAATTATCTTCTCTCTTAAAAGGGATATTTTTATGAGCTTCTCATGTTTCAGTTGCTCCCTGTTTAGAACAAAAAAAAAGAATCAACACAGCCTCACTTAATAATTATTTACTTAACGATACAAAACCTGGTAACAGGGAGCTTGATCCAATCCATCAGCTGCTGTTACCTGTGAGGTGTGCTGGTGGCACTGGACTTCAGGAAAAACGCAGTTTCAGAAGGAAGGAAGAAAAACAGTCTTGTGAAGTTAGGAAAATAACAGCCATGTGTATCTTTGGCTTCCTCCACCCTCTGTAAGAAATCCAAGCTGATGATGCTTCTGTCTGCTTGCTAAAATGAAGTGCTCTCTGTATTCATTGGAACTGCAGTGTTTCTCTCTCTTGAATACCTCATCTGTTTGTTAAGCAGGCTTCATTGTCATTCCCTTTCTTACGTGGTGCCTCTTTTTGCCTGTTCCCCACTTCTCCCACCCCTCCCAGATGCTCGAGCCCTGTGGTGTGTAGAAGAGACTTTGCGTTCTGCTGCATTTTAGCCAGCAGTGGCTGCGGAATACCACAGCCATGGGAAAATTGTGTGAGGTTAGGACAGGAATGGAAGGCAGGAATTAAATCCCATTGGAGTAAAGTGCTCCACAGGCAGCGAATGATTAACCAGAGTAAAATTTGGCTGCACTACTGAGGTTAGCACCTACCTTGTAAAATAAAGCCAGTATTAGAGGGCATGCCTTTTAAAAGGGATTTAGTAATTGAGCTCTGCTTTGCTTTGAATAAGTGGTTTTCCTTTCTAGTTAGGAGAGGCCATGGTGGTGAAAGTAGTTTCTTCACTTTTCCCTGTTCTGTCTTGTGATAAACGTAAGGAAGAATGAAGTGTTTCACAGGATACTGGTAGGGAAAGTGTTGCTGTTGCAATGCAAGGAAGATAAAAAGCCATATGAAAGCCAGATAACGTACACTTTCATGCCCAAACTGTAAATGTGACTTCTTTATATTAATGACCTGAAATAAGTTTGAATATATGGCATGAAATGGAGAAAAATAGCCTAGATGCTGAGGAGTAAGGAATCCTTGTACTTCCTCACACCTCCTCTGAATCAACTTTACTGGCTGCTTTGTATCGCTTTGTTTAGAGAAGAGGAGAGGAAGAGACTAGCTCTGTCAGCACCCCATGGACCCGAGCGAAACGATGAGATTTACTGACAATAGCTGTCTCTCCACTTCATCTCTAAGAAGCTTGGTCCTAGTCCTGGTGGTTTTAAAAGATGTATGTCCACTGCTCTCCTAGACCCAAATGTGGATTATAATTGAGCGGTGACTGCTAGATCAGGCTGGACAAAGCTGTGTTCAGCATGAAGGTAGAGGGATCATAATATGCAAACCCTGCACGTCTGCCAGCTGGCAGGGCGTGAGTTGGTTCTGGCCCAAAAGCTGGATGGTTGCAGTGGTGTAGGGTTGTGCCTGTGCTAGCAAAGCCTCTGAGAGGCAGGGTTGAGTAGCACAGGTAGCACTAACAATTCTAGCTGGTGTTGGGGCTGAAGGGTGGCATGGAGCCTGACAGAGAGAGGTAGTGACTACACCTAGTTGGGTAGACATCACTGCTACGCACTGTAGCGTAATCTTCTAGGGCAGGGATCTTCGCGCCTTCCATCTCTTTGCAGTACCGTGAGAGTATCCATGGCTCTAAGGTAAAGGGACAATAGGTAGCTGGTGTGTTCTTCTGGGTTTACCCTGCCCTGATACTGCTCCTAGTGCCTTAGAGCACCTTGCTTTCGGTGCTCCAGGGCATGTGGTAATGCAGTGGCATCAGGGACTGACTGACAACTCTTATACATCAGGTTTGAGCGTTCTTCCTCCCTGACCCACAAGTTAAAGGGATGTCATAGGCTGTTTGTTTCAGCTGTAGTGAATCGGGCAGCCTGACTGCTCTCTCCCCTGGCATCCAAGTCTAAAGCTGTTATCAGCGCTGCTGTGGCTCTGTGAAATCATAGTGGTGTTTCACTTAGGGGGAAATTGGTACCTCTCTGACAAGTGCTGGAATGTCCCAGTCTGTCCTTGGGGTGCTGTTGGCATCTTTCACAGCAATAAACCCCCAGTGAACGGTCTTGTTCGTGGGCAAACACCAGCCAAGCGCACAAAAGCGCTTATCTCCTATTAGACTGTGCATTCATAAAAAGCAAAGTCATAAAAACCTTCAGTGGCTGGCAATTCCAGAGCTGACTGTTAGACTTGAAAAGAAGTCCTGAAGAACACAGACTTCTTATCAATTTTAATAGCTGGGCAGTGGAGAGTTGCTGTTTGTTTAACGTCATCTGGTATTAGCAACTCCGTTTTACACTGTGTGTTAGAGATGTTTCTGGCAAGCAATATTCTGCTGACTGTAAAATTAAATTCAACGGAAACTTTTCAGGAAGGACTCAGGTTGAACAACTGAACTCAACAGGTAAAAAATGCAAAATGGAGTCTTAAGAAAAGATTGACTGGAGGTGCGTAGTGCAATGTTAAGATGTAGAATTGTAGACGCTTGAGGTTTTTTAACTTATTTCCTAGCTAAATATATTTAACTAGGAAAGAACAGATGATATATTACAATTACTTTGCATTGCTGCTGAAACTAAGTTCTATATTACCTAATCTTGCATTTTTAGACATTACATTAATGCTCATGTATTTATGTAAAAACAGAAACTTCAAAGTTAATGTTCACTGAATGGTTCTGTATTCATGCCACACACTTAAAACCAAAATTCATGCCAGCTGTAGGGAACTGGACTGGAAATAAAGTGACTTTGAACCATTGCATCAACATTTGTAGAAGGTTTTGCCCATAAGAAATGTCTTTACATTTTTATTTTTATTTTTTTAAGTCAGCTTGCTGGATTTGAGCAGACATCAAATTCCACATGGGTCTACAACTGGATCAGTAGAAACTAGTAGATGTGCAGGTTTTTGAAATAGCAAGAAAGCATTTTAAATACAATTAAAAGTGCATCTGGGCTACTTTTGAATAAAACAGTAATAAGAAAACCCCTTGAATTTTAGTTTGAAAATTACTTTGGAACTGCAACTTTCAAACAAGAAACTAATATGAAAAAAAATGTGTACTTTATGGCAGCTGCCAAGGAGCAGATTGTCAGCAGTTGGTTAATCAGGAGTAGCTGCAATGGAAGCCACTTCTCTGATCTCAGCTCTACTCCTTAAATAGCAGCTGTGTTCCAGAGTAATCAGTGTGGTGTGTAGGTGGGATTTTCACACATGGCTAGCAAAGATATGTTGGAACGTCCCTCACTGACTTGAAATGGGACCTGCATTTGCTCACTCTCTGTAGCAGCTTTGAAAGTCATTAAATGAGATTTGGCCACAAATAACCAATTCTAGGAGTGTGAGTGTGGCTGTTTGCATTTAATGTTTCATCCTTTTTGTTGAGATGATCAAGGAAGCTGGTTGTTTTTATGGGCAATTTGTTTGCAACTGTCTGTTGCCGAAAGATGGGTAGACAAATTGGGGAAGGGGAAGAAAATAATCATAGAATTATTAGGGTTAGAAGACACCTTTAAAGGCCATCTAGTCCATCCCCCCCTGCAAGGAGCAGGGACATCTTCAACCAGATCAGGTTGCTCAGAGCCCCGTCCAACCTGGCCTTGAATGCTTCCAGGATCGGGGCATCCACCACCTCTCTGAGCAACCTGTTCCAGTGTTCTAATGTGTAGAACAGTCCTGTTGGCACATAAAAGAGGTGATAACAAGGTGTTGTGATTTGACCCCAGCCTGCAACTAAGTACCATGTATCTGCTCGCTCACTCTCCCCCTTCCCAAGTGTGATGGGTGAGAGAATCAGAAAGAAAGCAAAACTCATGGGTTGAGATAAAGACAGTTTACTAGGACAGCAAAGGAAGAGATAATAATAATAAATATAGAAATAATGATGGTGATAAAAAATATAATGATAATAGGATATACACAACAAATGATGGACAATTTCTCACTTCCTAACGACTGATACAGCCTGTCGTGAGCAGCAATCATGGAGCGGAACCAAGAGCGGTCTCAGAATGATCCTGAGCAGAGAGAGAGCAAGCGTTCCACACTTACGTACTCAGCATGACATCTATGGTATGGGATACTTCCTTTAGCCAATTTGGGTCAACTATACTGGCTACACCCCTCCCAGCTTCTTGCACCTGCACGTTAGCAAAACCTGGGAAGCTGGAAAAAGTCCTTAATCTCTTGGCAACAGCTAATAACACCAGTGTATTATCAACATTCTTCACATACCAAATCCAAAACACAGCAGCTACTGGGAAGAGGGTTAGCTCCATCCCAGCTTAAACCAGGACACAAGGGCATCTGTATTTTGGTGCCACACGTGTGTGCGTAGAGAATAGATGCCATTACCTTTCCTACAAATGTGCATGCCTGTTAACGTGCTGTTTCAGTGTCTGGTATTTGAAGTGGCATACAAACATAATTTATCTATTTCCTTCTTTGTATATATATTTGCCTTCATTTGAATTTTTTTTTTCCTTCAACATTTTTGTTTCTCCTTGTGTGTGTGTATGTATCTCACCTTCTGTGGTCTCTTGTGAGAGCAGTTGTGTATTAGATTAGAGAAAGCAGCAGTGAGAAGCTACAGCAGTTGTTTACTTACTGTGTTAAACTCTGTCCATGCTTAAAGTGGAAGGAAACTGCTTTTCCTTGTGACTGCCAGTTGCCAGGATTTTAGTGTTCTATGGTTTGTTGGTTGGTTGGTTGGTGGGTTGTTTTTTTTTTTTCCTCTCCTGCATGAGGAATTTTGTAGTTGAAACTGCCTTGGCTTATGAAATGCCGAAGTATTGATATCTCCTTAGTTAGCTTACGGAGAGGGGCATTCCTCCTGGAATAATACATAGCCAAGCTATTGCTGGCTGGCTACCTGTGTGTGGTTAAACAGAAGCAGAAGGTGGAATCAGTCAGTTTTCAAGTGGTCACCAGTTCCAGTCTGTTAGTTCAGAGAACCCTGGCAGCATTACTATGCTGCTGCCTTTGCTTAAACGGATAGGAGGTGTGTATTTTTTCACTTCTCATCTTGATTTTTCTTTTCCTGTTTCCTTGTATTTGTTAGCTTTTCTTCTTCCGACATGAAATAGCAAATGTTTACCTTTTGAGCAAAATCTTTCTAAGCTTTCACATTTCTAGCCAGGGAATGGATTTGCATTTCTCTTCGGAGCAAGCAGTTCCTGTTACTTCTGAAACAGGAGTGGCTTTTTTTGTAAAGATGCCGGATCTCTGCTACGTAATTACAATAAAATAACCAGTACGGCAATTCTGCAGTGTCAAGGGCTTGACAACCAAATACTTTCTGAACTGCTTTTAAGCCCGTAAGTCTCTGAAGGGCAGACTTTAATGCTTAATGCATGCACTTTTTCTAGATTGGAAAAATCTCTCTGTAACCTGGTATGTATCTATTTATACAGTCTTGTATACAATCTGATTTGCTTTCAGTGATTTTTATTTTTAATTTTTTTTTTTTGTCCTTTAGTGGTAACTTGTATTTCAGTTTTAGTTCTTCTCTGCAGATGTAAGGCTTGCTGATTTCAGTGTGACACAATATTTGAAATGCTGAGTCTTTTAAAAAAAAAGTAATCAAAAGCCACTGTGTAAGTGTTCATTCAGAGAGCACTCAAACATACTTTATCCTCTGATAAGATGCACTCTCATTTATTTTCAGTCTTCTTGACTTGTGGATCTTCCGCATGGGCCTGCCAAAGGCATGTTGGCTCTGTGATTGTATGATACCTATCTTAGGAAAAACAGGAGGAGCTATTAAGATGAGGAGAAATGCAGAATGAAGAAGGGGCAGAGGTTTGTGTAATACCAGTTAAAGCAGTGAAGTCAAACAGATACATTTTTGGTGTGGTGGCAAAGTTAACCCAACAGGAAGCTTACTATGTCTAGATATCCTTGTTTAAAGAGTACTTCAAGCTCTCTCAAACATTGCTGGACAAATAATGGCAGTAACACACTGGGGGGATGCTTGTTTAGCCCTATTCCTTTACCATCCTGTTACGTATTTCCACAGCATTAGAAAGCCTGTTCTAGTGTGTGGCTGGAGGCTGAGGCAGGGGTATAACAGCTTGGAAAGCCTCCTTGGTGTTTGCTGAATGGAGCTAACACCACATCTGAAGGCTACTGTCTGTATTCTTTTATAATCCTCTACCTCTGGAGGCATTTAAAAGCTGTGATTTCAGATATGTGATGAAGGCTTTTATGAATCTGCTATTATTATGTGGTTTTCAGGCAGCTGGGGGGAACAATCTCTCTCGTAAGCCTAGAGCTTCAGTAAATAAGAGGCCTCAAAAATCAAACTAACCGCTCCTCCAAGAAAAATATTCCTCCAAGGTTAAACTTAAAGAAGCCCGGAATCCAACATTAATTTTTGCTTATATGTTCTCAAAACATCTGTGTCCATATAGTGTACAGTGACTGTTTATTTACATGGTGGTGATTGGGTATTATGTATGTACTGCTGTAATACTGCTGTAGGCATCTGTATTGTGCACGTAGAAGCCAGCATGGATAAGCATATGGCTAACTTCTTGCTGGCTTACGTAGAGTTTCCTTAACTCAACTTGAATTTATTGCTCTAAATTTCTGTGCTACCTGACAAATAGATTTGCATATGCATGCAAATTTCAACTCATTCTAGTGAAACTCTTAATAAGATTGATCATCATCTTCCCTTCTCACATTTGAAAGCATCCTAAGCTAAAATATACTTTGCTGTCTACATCACCACACTTTAAAATCCAAAGGCATCTTTATTGCAAATTCTTAAAAAGGACATGGACCAGTTGGAGAAGGTCCAGAGGAGGGCCATGAAGATGATCAGAGGGCTGGAGCACCTCTCCTATGAGGACAGGCTGAGAGAGTTGGGGCTGTTCAGCCTGGAGAAGAGGAGGCTTCGGGGAGACCTTATTGAGGTCTTCAGGTACCTAAAGGGGGCTTAGAAGAAAGATAGGGAGAAACTCTTTATCAGGGCCTGTTATGATAGGATGAGGGGTAATGATTTTAAAATAGAAGGAAGTAGATTCAGACTGAATATATGGAAGAATTTTTTTTTTGCAAAAGAGAGTGGTAGAGCACTGGAACAGTTTGCCCAGAGAGGTGGTGGATGCCCCATCCCCTGGAAACATTCAAGGCCAGGTTGGATGGGGCTCTGAGCAACCTGATCTGGTTGAAGACTAGATGGCCTTTAAAATGTCCCTTCCAACCCAAACTATTCTATGGTTCTATTCTTGAGCTACTTGAATGAGAACTGTAGTTCTCACTCGTGGATTATTACAGGCTAGTTAAGAGAGCCTTGGCCTAAATGACCTGCCATTGTATGAACCTTTTAACCTCTGGTAGTACTGTGATCAGTTCTTTCTGTCTGTAACCAGTGTTCGAGTCCCTGTTTGAACCTATCCTTTGCTTTGTTTGAAAGAAAGTGCCCAGAAACGGAAGAAAACAATGTGCTTCCTTTTGGGTAAAACTAAAAATGTTTTTGGAACTCAATATGTACATATGGTAATGTTAACTCAGATATTTTTCAAATATTTTACTTGAGAACATATCAACTGAGGCAAAGATCAGATCCAGAAATCTGTCCTTCTCAAGGCTGTATCCTTTGTAGTGCCGGATGCAAACAAGGACCAGGGAACCAGGCTGGGCAGTGGTTCTGTTTCTGGTATGCTTTTGGGTCGGCAAAGCTTCAGGCAGTGATAGCAAATGAACTTTAAGTAATTTCATTTGCTACAGGAATATATTGCTTTGTATCTCGAGCATAAATAATACATTGTGTGTAATAGACAGACTTTTAATTGATATTTATGAACTATGCATTCCATTTTCGTTGCTGCTTAGACAACACTGTTCTGCTGGTAATTAAAGGATCTGCACTTCAGAATTTTGGAAAAAAACCATCCTGAATAAATTAAAAACAAACAAACCCAAAATACTGAAGGAAAAAAAACCCCAAACAACAACAACAAACCAAATACCTGAAAACTCACTTTTGTGTTCACTGCTCAGCATTACAGCTGATACAGGAAAGTACTTACATGTTAGAATTATTAATGACTTCTCTAGTGTAGATACTAAATATTTAGAATGTTCTGATGTTACCACATATTGATTTTTCTTGTCAGGCCACGGTGGGACTCAAATCGTTAATGCTGATTTAAATCTTGACAGTGAGGATGTGGAAAGATAACCTGTCATTGCAAAATCTTCAGGCTTAGTTTATTTTTGCCATTTGTTTGGGGTGATGCAAAACAGTTATGTTTAAGACTAGTTTCAGGGTCTACAGTAGCTGAGGTGACAAAGTTGGAGGGAAGAAGAACTAATTGAAAATATTGAAATAATCTAGGCTGCATAGCTATGGTTATGTATTCTTCAGGTACTTAGAGCTAGACCATCCTATTGAATCTCTCGTAAAGACATTCTTGCTAATGGGGAAAACTGCCTCAGAATGTTGGAAAGTGTTTTTGGATTTATTTCTCTAAAGTAACATAAAACTAAGGCCAACAAAACTAAATCATGTTTGACCTACGTTTTGTTCTCTATTTTCCGTGTCCATTTTCCTTTTGGGGCAGGATGCTTTGGAAGAGAAAAGGGAAAGCAAATAGGAATGCTAGTGGCCTGTGTCTCATGATTGGACCTCCAAGAACAATATGCTCAGCTCAAGCAATTGTGAGCTTTGCCCTGTATTAATGAAACAAAGGACACTTCAAAAAGAATTGGAAAAAAAATTAAGAATTCAAAACTCCCCAGACTGTTTCATTAGATGACTGAAATGATAAGATAATCGCAGCATATCTTAAGACACATCAAACCAGGCAGATGAGAAATGAATTAATATGTAATGATTAATTCAAACCCTAATTTGGAAATGCATGCATGATTGAAAATTCAAACGAATATTGTTCAACAGTGTGAATAAAGTGAAAATCATCCTTAGGTAAGTTGTAAGCGCTTGTGTTCCTCTCTTTGATTAGTTTTGAGTAGGCATTCAAGTTAAACTCTTAGATCTTTCAGCTAATGAACAAAAAAAAAAAACAATCCTCAAAAAAAACCTGAAAACTATAGAAAGACTTTTTCTAGGTTGTGGGTTTTTGGTTTTGGTTTGTTTTTTTTTTTTTTAATATACTTGGAACATTTTGGGTGGGAGATAGCAGATAATCAATTCCTTATAACTTCTTGAAAGAAGGGGGATCTTAAATACGTTCTTCCCAAGGCTAGTTTGTTCAAGTCCCTTGTTATGCCTTTCCTCCTGTGATACGTGGAAGAGGACTTGATGACACCTAGAAATCCCCCTGGTCCCTAGGAAATATTGTGGTGTTGCCTTTCAATCCCCTATCTGCCTCTTTTATTTGACTTTTGTTTCTTTTCTTAGACTCCCAAGTTCCTCATAGGAGAGGGTATCTTTCTATTCTGGATGTGCTTGTAGGACGTCTAGTTCAGTGGAGTCCCTGTGCTTCCTTATTGTCCTCCGTGGCTGCAAATGATTTATCATTGTTTATAAGTGTTTTTTGAAAAGAAAGCAATACTGAGATAGTGTATTGGAAAAGCAGCTACATGACAAATTGTTAAACTGTCCTTCAAAAAGATTCTGCTTTCTTTTGCTTGGTTTGGCATATCTGTTGTTCAGAATAACCTGTTCGTAAGACCTTGTCTTAAACAAGTGTCATGCAGAAATGACAACAAAGGGTAGTCTCCATTATCCATCTTGGGTTGTGTTAAGCACAATATTCTAGGAATGTGGAAAAAATGCAGTGCATGCAGAGAAGTCACACACTGAAAGTGTCAGATGTCCTTTTTTCTGCTTTTTATTGTGGTGACTTCTAGGGGCATTGACTGCACCTCTGTAGTAATAAAAAAAAAAAAAAAAAAAAAAAAATCAGGCAAAAGGTGTCTTAAGAACACTTAGAGCTAGCTGCCCTTCCTGGCAAAGCAGACTGTATTAATAAGCTTGGCACTCATCTTTTCATGGGTGTATTTTATTGTTTCTACATGTGCATTTGATTACCCAGAAGACGTTTAGTTTCCTGCCCTCTCAAGGTGGAAAACCGCAACAGTTATAACCATCAGCGCAGTCTGACATGCAAGCAGTGACCTTGGACGTGTTGGACTTGCTTCCTTGCCTTATTTGGGAACCGCTGGTAAAACGCCATTCAGATAAAACACAAGTCTGAAAGCTGCTCCTTAATAACAGCAGCGTAGTGGTCTGGGGGAAACAATGTCACAAGCTGCACTTTAAATATTTACGGTTAATGAGTTAATGTTACAAATCTTTTGCAGGAGAAACAAAGGCCGTTTGCGTCAAGAGCGTCCACGTTGTGTATTTAAACAGCGTTAGGAAGAACTCGTGTGTGTGAACAATAGCCCGCGATGATAGGACAGGTTGTTCATCTGGTGCGCGCTCGTCCACCATGAATTGTTATTGAGTGCTGTCAACCTACCTGGGAGGAATAAATAGGTGTGGCATTCTGCAAACGGACATACTCTTGCATTTTACTGCTCTGTGGGCTTGGAGGGTTTTTTCTCTTTGCCCTCTATAAGTACGGTGTGCCCAGAGCTATTTGCCACTTGCATCTGCAGACCTAAGAGCCTACTACCGCTGTCAGTATTCAGTGGAGTAACCCATGGTTGCTGACTTTTTCAGTTTGTGACTGTGGTGTCTGTGTGTACTCGAGCCCATTCTTCGCTGAGCCCCCTGCGTGTGCAGTGTCTTTGTAGCTGATTAATTCTGTAAAAGAACTCCCTTTGAACTAATGAATTTGAGCATTTGGTTATCTATTTCACCTAGAATCAGAAGTGCAATGAAGTTAATTTACCTAGAGAGACTAAATAAACAACAGCATGTGTCAGAGCCAAGATTAAATGAATTATTTTTGGTTGCTCAAAATTTCCATTAATTGCCCCAGGTATGCTGGATATTGTTTCCAGAGATACCAAACAATGCAGATTTGAGGACATCTCCTTGGACTATATCTGCATTTTTTTTTAAATTGCCTTTAAGACTTCCTAATGAAAAAATGCTGTTAGAGAGAGAATTAAAATTCAAACCACACTGCAAACCTCCAAACATCCTCCCTGTTGAACAGTCAATTTCTGAAAATTTCTGCTTCTCTCTTTATTTTTAAAATTACTGAAAGTGGGCCATGAGAAATATTTTTTTTAATTGGTCACTTCGGCATGCTTTCTTGTTCCCTTTGCAGCAGTGACAGAGCAGGAGGAAAAGAGAAAAAAGTGACTTTAGAAGACTAGAAAATGGGAGAGGGAGAAAAGAAAATTATCACCAACCGTTTCTCCCTAAAGTAATGAGAGAGACAGGATTCGGATCCCACGGCTTTTTGGAGAATGCCCCGAATCTCTTGGGTAGGATTTAGTCACAGTGTATAGTGGGGCGCCTCAGAAGATGACAAAGGCCATCCCTGGAAGCCCACCATTTCAGACATTTTGTTGACTTCTGCTGCTAAAGGAGCGACCTGACAGTACACCATGGGATCTTCTCTTGAAGAATAACTGGTAGTTAGGAAATTCTTTCTGCAGTTTTTTTAACCCCTGCGTGCTACCTGACAGGTCTCTCCTATTTACCCTCAAGGCACTTTGTGAGGACTGCTTGTTGAAGTACATCATGTTGACTCCATTTCCTCTGGTCTGAAGTGAGTTTTAATCTTCAAGCATACTTTTTTAAACTTTTTGTTTGTTTGTTTTTTAACTCCTGAACTTCAGTGTAGCAGCTATTGCGATGGGTTGCCATCAACAAATGATGCCTGCCTTAAGAAAAATATCAAGCCATTTCCTACAAAATTAATGCATATTTTTTATTTTCTGGTCCCCATGAGAGCTGCCAAATACTGTTTCACAGAGGAAGTGACTGTCACTTCCTGCTGTATTTGTCTTAGGCTTGTGAGCAAAGGTAAAAGCACCAATAGCTTTACTCTTACACTAAATCTAATGGACTCATTCATGCCAGGATTTCTCTGCTGATGGAAAGAACGGTCACTTTTCCAACTCCCAAAACTTATGGGAAAAGATTTTTAGGATTTTGTGGGACTCAACTAGCATCACCAGTCTGGCACCGTGAATCCTCTGCTGCTTTCATGCTAAAAAAAAGTTGGAAGTTGCAAAATGCCAGCAATCTTGTTCTAGGCAGACAGTCCTCCTGATTGTGTGCTGGCTGATAAGCTGGTAAGTTACTCAGAGTATTCCTTCAAACCTCTGATTTGAAAGGAGTAGCTGTTGTATCTTTCTCCCTGATTTTTGGGTTCTGTTGTTCACTGTATCACTCCAGACATATGAAAGAACAGGATTTAATCCTCCTGGAAATAAGTAGATTAAGTGGGGCTGGTTGGAGAAGGATGAGGAAGGGGCTGTCTGTCTTAGCATGGAAAATTTTTACCTCTCACTTATATCTTCCTCTAAACTTTATCAAACCAGAGAAGGATGTTTGAGTCTATTCTAGGTCAAAGCCCAGGAAACTTGTGAATCTTTTTTGCTTGGATTTCTTTAGAAAGTATGCTGTGAACTTTATATCCTGAAGAGTCAATTTCCAGATGGTTTCAGGCAGATGAATCTTGTGATGCAAGGGATTTCCTTTTTCCTGATTGCTCCATTGTTGGCTTCTTGCCCTTGTGTCTGTGACTCAGTGGATATAGCTTTTGAGGATGAATTTCCAGTAGAGTTGAATGAGAGCGCTTACGGTTTGTGGCAATCTTAGCTACAGCAGGACAGTGAAGAGTGGTGTAGGCTGTGACTTTTTCAACTCTAGCTGTTGCGTAAAGTCTCGGCTATATTCTTTTTTGACTGTTTTGAAGATGAGTGCAACATTTACCTTTCTCCAGTTCTCCTGGGACTCTTTACCCCACCTCTGTTACCTACAGAGCAACAAGTCACAGTGATGTAGTCCATGCTCTCAGCACCCTCAGACACAACATGTCTGGTCCCATGGCCTTGTATAGGATGAGTTCTCTCAAGTCATCCTGAACTCTATCGTGATTTCTTCCTGGTAGTTTATCTCCTCCTTGAACCTTCCATCTAAGCAGAGAGGTCAGGGAGACCTTGCTGGTGGAGACTGAGGCAAAGAGGGCATTGAGTGCCTTAGCCTTATCTGTCTCTGCTGCCACTGAATCACCCACTCCATTCAGCAATAAGCCCCTATTTCCCTTGTTTAGTTTTTTACTACTATAACATAGCAGAAGCAGCTCTTCTGGATGCCCTTGACATTGCATCCAAGTGTCAACTCCAGCCAAGTTTTGGGAGCCTATGACACCTAGTATTTGCAAGCTAACTCCCGTCCAAGCAGTAACTGGGCCTGACCCTGTGTAGTTTCCAAGATGGGTGATATCAAGGGTGTTCAGGGTGATGTGGCAATGTGACGATAGACCACAAGAGATATAACTTTAAGAACATTCTGCAATTTCAGAGAGTGAGATAATCCTTCAGCTTCTAAAGGAAATGCGATATGAAATGTAAATGTGTGCCTGCATGTGGGTATGCTGTGGTTTCCCTTTCAGGCTCTGTGCAGCTCCAGTGGCCAAGCTGTCTTTCACCTTTTAAGACTGGAGGTGTGTAAAGTTTTGACTTGGGCCACTAATCCATAAACGCTGGTTCATGGAACTGACAAGTTGACTTTAACATAACTTGAACTATGATTTTAGAAGTATACAGTAATTTCCTACAAAGCTTAATCTTAATGGAAGAAGTGGCATGGCTAAAGTCTTTAATCCTGCTTGAGTTCTGTCCTTAACCACACAATGAATATAAGCCTTAAACTTAATTCTGAGTGAAGACAAAACAGTGGCTAATTATTCTGTATGGGCACTGCGTGACATTGTAACAAGTTAGAATGCTGTATTGTCATACACTGAAATGATTGCAAGCCAGCCACTCTCTCTTTCTCTCTTTGATGTGCACAAATACTGGTAAATCTGTGTTTGTATCACTTTGGATTAGAGATCAGAAAATGCATATCGTCCTGTCATTTACTTGAAGCAAAACGCCATTCACATGTTTCACACCAGCCCTTGATTTCTTGTGTACCTGATACAACTTTGAAGATCTTGGCGGTCTGTAACTCTGATGGGCTTGACCACTGCTCAAATGCTCAGTTCCTCATTGCATCCTTCCACAACCAGAAAGGCCAGAAAGAAATACTGGAAGATTTGTCCCTCGTAACATTTGAAAGGTCACACAGGTTTAAAAAAAAAAAAAGCAAATGAAAACCCCAACCATGCTGGCTGCTTTATAGTAGGTAGAAATGAATTTATCCCAATACAGAATGCTCACTCAAGAACTTGTCTTGCTGCAGAGGCTGAGTGGTGCAAAGGGATCTGTGTCTGCTCACTGCAGTGGTGGGAGTCTGCATCTCTGTGTAAGCAGAGATCTCGTCCTCACTTGCACAAAACCCTGGATCAAGTGGTGGACTTCTGTAGTGTGTGTGCAACATTAATACACCCTTGGTATTCAGAAGGTTAACGGAATGGAAAAGGCTTCTTCAGAGAATGGGATGTTTCAGCCCTTTGTTAGCTAAATAACAAAATATTTAGTAAGCAGAAATCGCCTGGCTACAGTGCTGCACAGTTGTCTTCCCAAATATTGACAGGATTATCCCCTAATACTCAAGCTTGTGACATGGGGTTTTATCTTCAACAGAGATTCTTAAGTCCTTGCATACATCTATCTCTTGAGCATTTGCTAGCATAATATGCAAGGAGAGATACGGCGTTATGTGTCCCTTTTGGCACATAAAACTCGTCTAAGTTAATATCCTCTTGTATTTGAGTTACTACTTTGTTTTATCTTTGGCAAATGGAGCCTTGCTCTGCTTGTAAACATACTCGATGCTGCTATGAAGCACTTTTTTTCTTTTTTTCTTTTTTAATCAGGTTGTTTTGGCCTTTCACTGTTCTGTTAGGATTACCAGCTGTCTCTCCCTTTCCATTTGTCTCAGATATAAGCTACGTGACTTTGGTGTTTAAGGCCTTCAGCTTATCCAGTCTGTATCATTTTCTCAAGGTCAGAAGGGCAGCTTAGGTACTCGTGCCAACTTTTGCTTTTGTTCCTTTGAGTGCAATTATCAAGCAAATACTTTCTCCCCATGAGTGACTCTAAGCCTCCTCCAAAAGATGCAAATTTCTTACTATTTAAACACCTACATAGCTTGTCAAGTTTCTTCCTAGCTGTCATGACAAAAAAACAGTTTCTGATGGGAAACCACAGCCTATAATCACTGTTACATTGTGAGGAGCATCAGTGGTGTTCATTGTAGGAAAGGAAAATACAGAGATGGATGTTAAAAATGAGGGTGGGAACCTTTGGTGTGGCCAAAGCAGTTTCAGTTTTCTGTCCCCACATCCTCCATGCCCCCACCCCCACGCGGGATGTCTCCCCTTTGGTGAGGGGGAATGCGAGGATTGTCCTCCCCATTTGGAGCCCTTCCCTGGAAGACAAGGAGAGGAGAATATCAGGGCTGCATAAGGATTGGGTCAGGGCCTTTCTTGAGGGTTGTCCCAATTCTTCAGGCTTCCCCCCGGGGAAGGGTGCTCATCATCGACACCAGGATAGATGGCCAGCAAGCTGGTGGGTGTGCTGGACTTGGGTGGATGCTGTTGCTTTTCTCCATGTTGAGCAGGCAAGAAACATCTGCAGCGCTGGTGCCCAGGCTTGGTGGTGCTTGCACTGGAAGTACTGAATGGCTGGGGCATGCTAACTTGAATGTAAGCCGCAGCGGGCAAGGACAGGAGGCTGCTCTCCCCCTGCCTGCTGGTTTCTTTGGTGCCAAGAGCTGGCCCAGCCAGCATGTGGAAATTTAACGGTGTGAAACTCGCTCTTAGAAGCTGGGTCCTTGGGGATCTATCTTCAGCTCTGCATTAGATTTGCTGTATGACCTTGTGCAAGTCAATTAATCTCTCTACTGTACATTTTTGTTTGCTAGTGAGTGAAGACAGTAGTTGCTACATAGTCACAGCTGTGGAAGTTTGCATGCACTTAGGAAGTAGCCAGCATCCTTTCTCTGCCCGCCCCTCCACCCCGAGTTAACCTGACCAAAGAATGTGCTTGATGCCTGTGAAATTGCAATATATAGTATGCAGTATGCTTGCAGTAAAGGTCAGTCTGTAAGAGCAAGGGAACTACCCGAGATCGGGAAGTATATTGGAGTAGAAGTTATGCAGAACTTTAATTTCTTGGTTTGTAACATATTTTTGGAGTATCAGACTTTAATGCATGACTAGTTGATAGCTGGCAAATAAGGTGGTGGTAGAATTTTAGGAAAAGGTAAGGTAAGAGAACTAGATACTACTGAATTTCTACAAAATACTGAGTAGGGAAGACCATAGGATGGGAGGTCTCTTAACATAAATTAATTCACCTAGAACTAGACCTATCATGTCATGGTGTATATTGCACACATGGAAAAGATGGCCATCTTCAATTTATGTTAATTGCTTTGGTAGCTCTCAGGTTCTTTAATCATTAGAGTGTGTGTGTGTGTATGTTTACTACAGAAAGAGGTGAGCTGTAAATGGTAATATGAATAGGTTTTCCACTTCTAATGAAATACAGGCTGATTGTTAATGGTGAAAACAAAATTGTCATTCAAGCCTTCTAATGATGCAGCAACAAGTGGTGGTGGCTATAATGTAAACAGGAATAACAGGTTGAATAAATATAAAAAAAAATACCCCTCAACAAAAAAAAAAAAGCAATTTTCCAAGTCGTTTATGGACAGTGTTTTTGCTGGTGCAGTGCTGCAATTACCTCTGTACAGTGTTGGTTTTGTACGCTGTAACAGACATGTCTGCCTAAATGATATATAGGTGATGAACCAGACAGTGTGCTCACATCTGCTGCTCTTTCTCCCATGGTCACATTAAAATTAAAAAAAAAAAAAAAAAAAGGAAAAGAAAAAAAAAGAAAAATTTAAAACTTATTTCTTTTTAATCTTTTTATTTTCTTAGACAGTAAGTTCATTAATAAGCACAGCTGTGTTGGGGCCAAGCATGCCTTCCTGAACATAGAGGAAAGCCAGTTTGGTTTTCTGCTGTGATTAATGAAGCAATTTTTCTGAAGGAATAGATTTAAGGAAGATATTTTCATGAGAGACTTGAAAGTCCCATTTCAGAATGCAGTGATTTTTAATCAGAATGCATTGCTTTTGAGCTGTGTGCCTTTTAGATGTTCTTGTAGGAGAAACCATTCCTAAGTTTAAGAGGGCTTTGACACCACTAACCTTGGAAGTGTGTGAGCAGTGACATGTAATGAAATATGTGCAGTACCCTCCTGACCTGTTATTACTGGAAAATGTCTGCCTTAAATACTTTCTACAATGATCTGAAGTTTTTTAATCACAATGCAAGAAGCTTTTGAAAAGCTGTGCAGTGCTGTAACAATGTGATTTTTATCACATTGAAATGATATTTAGTGGCTTATGAAGGGCAGGATCAGGATATCCATTGAAAAACACTTCAATATAAAAGCATTTGTCTCAAAAGAAAACTTACTGTAGATAATTCCCATTTCTCTCTGAAATGGCCTTTTTCTTACAATTAATGTCTGCTATTTTATTGTCTAACCCAGAAAAAGGGAAGAACAAAAAATAGAAACAATTTGTATAGAAAATTTAAGTTTAAAAAGTGAGTGTCCATGCAAGTGATGATTACTTTTACCAGTTTTAGTTTTGTGTATTATTTTATGTTCTTAAAAAATAAATAAATAACCAAAATAAAGCTTTCACTCATTTTAATAAAACAAGGGTGCCTTCTCAAATGCATCAAGCACCAGCAGACCAGGCTGGCGCTGGGACCTCCTTGGCAGAGGGGGCAGGAACCTGCTGGCAGTGGCACTGGTTGCCCACGAGCTCTTCTGAGAGACCCTGCTGCCGAGCTGGGGCCATCTGCCGGGGCCTCCCTCAGGAGCCTTCCTTCTCCCGTCCCTGCGACAGACTTTCTCTCTTTCTTCACAGAACTGTTTTTTTTCCCCAGCTGTTATGAATGTTCAACTTCTAACGCTTTCCATCTCCAACCTGTTCCTGGGCTCCTACCTCTTAACCATGATAGGGAACAGCAAAGGCTCATCAGAAAAAAATAAAAATAAATCTTTCAAACAGGTGACTTTTCTTAGCCTGTTTCTGGAAGTCTTCTTTACTGTGGGAGTGATAATATTATTTTAACATATGCTTAAGTGACTGAGGTGAATGAGAAATGTGTCTCTGTCAGCTTGAGCAAGGCAAAAAACTTCATGGATCACTTTTAAAAGTTCAAGGATTGTTATTTCAGGCAAAGGAGCTTCTCACTGTTCAGAATAATTGTTTTTTTTTCTGTTAAAGTCTGTTGCAGAGAGACTTTTGTGACTTCACTGCTCAAACGTAAATATTTTTATGTGCTCCACTTATTTCTTTACCTGCAGTGCTAGTTTTTTCTGAGCTCAAATGAGGGTCTGGAGCCAAAATTCTACTGAAAAGAATATTTTTTTATTACAAAATAGTGTTCTCCCATAAATCCATATCAGAGATGGACGATGTCAAATTGCCCCCTCCTTCCCAGTTACGAGTTCACATAACAGACTTTATTAGGGTATCTTGTGGTACCATGATTTTCTTTTGGTATTTGTTGAGTAACGGGAAACAGTATGTAAAAGGAAATCTGGAAATGTGAAGTTTATGCACTAGTTGTCCTTAGGTTCTTTTTTTTGAGACTAATTGTAATAACTCTCTTTTCTAGATGTGATTGTTTTATGAGGACAGACACCTTGGGCATGGGAAATTGGTATTTATTTGTTTACTTATGTTTTTAAGAGTTATGGCCCTTTGAGCAGCACATGATCAAAATGTCACCATCTGTTGTATTTATCTAAGAAGTATTAAAAAAATAAACAATATCTAATAAATGTAAAAGCTGGAGGCTTGCACTGGTGTCCAAATTCTGGCATTCAGTGTTGCTCATGTGGTAGTCACACGCAGACTGCTTAGAGTAGGAATCTGCCCAGGCAGTTGCTTGGAGAAGAAGAAAAAAAAAAAGGAGTAAGGAGTACATAGACAAAGAAAGTTCCCTTACACTTTTTTTTTTTTTTTTATAATTAAGCATATCCTGTCGGCTGGTCAAGAAATTAATTTTGCTCCATCAGATTATGAAACAAATGTTATGTGCTATGCACATTAGAGATACTTTGTTATTTTCCTAAATCTACTGCCAAAGACTTTCTAAGCAGAACAATGCTTTTGTTTGTACTTACGAAGGTGAAACTGCGTAGAAAAGTATTCTCCAATGGCACAGGTGCCATTTCAATAATGTCCGTAATCAAACCCTGTCCTTCAGGCTTATGTTGTGCTACTGATTTTTCTTCTAATGCTGTTTGGCATTGCTGGTGTTCCTCAGCCTTCTCCAACTTTTGAAGTGCTTTCCGTCTTTAAAAACAATATTAAGTCTTGCAGGTTGTGTTTTGACATTGACAAACAGCAAGAATAACTCCTCTGTCTCCAGTCAGTTCAGTGGACGTCAAGGAAATGAAGCATGGTACAATTTAAGCTTTAAAAAAAACCAAAAAAACCAAAGTCTTCATGGTCTGGTCTGGAGTTCTGAACTCTATAGGACTTTCTTAGCCTGTTCTGAAAAAGTTCTATTAAAAATGAAGTTGTGCTTTAATCTGGACAAGCCTGCTGCTAAAATAATTTGGAAATAAGAAGTAAATCTTGCACTAAAACTGCAGTTTGAAGGTCAACTGTTTTTATCCTTTGTAATTTTCTTTTTTTCTTTTTTTTCTTGAGACTTGAAGGGGACTAGTATGTCCTGAATATTGTAGTTTTAACCTCCTCTTAGTTGTTGTAAAATTTATCAGTTAGCATGGAATAAGGATCCTGAATCCTCTACTTGACTAATCTTGTAGTTTGTTAAATTCACTGGAGATTGAGTGCAAAAAAAAATTGCAAAAGCAATTAGTATCTGTAACTGGAACTCCATGTTCAAAAAGGATCAGTGCTTTAATTTGAAAATCCATTCAAAAGAATCCTGGCTGAGCTGCTGGATGGTGAACATATATGGAAATCTGATCCTTACATGGAAGAATTTTGTGGGTTGCTTGATACATGTGCAATGTAATGGTTTAATTGCGATGCACTTACAGAAGTGCTTTCAAAATATTAGGCTACTTGTAATAGCTTTCATTGTAATGTAATCATACAAATTTCTGTTTGTTAAAATGCAAAACAAAAAGCTCAGTGGTCTTAGTGGGTGATTCTATGGTACCGTGTTTCTTTCTTTAGTTTTCATCTCTGTTTTTTTCCCCTCGGTTCATTGCCACCAGAATCTGCAGGATGTAGTTCTAGAAAATGAATTCCCATGGCTGAAAAGTAAACAGGTAGAATTAATAGATACCATGAAGTGAATGGCTGCCAGAGAGCATCTTGTTGAATATTGTGACTGGTAGCCAGTTATGCACAAGGATGTGCATCTACTGCAGCACCACACAGGTGGGTGAACTTGACCCTGCAGTTTTCTTAGGGTTTTGGATGCTGCTGTAATGTTGTCAGTATTTGTTTAAAATGTCTAGTGTTTCAGGGCAAAGAATAGTATCTTAAAGCATAATTTTACCATGAGGTCCTGTGTTATTCAAATTGATGTTCTTAATGTGTTGGCAGATCATAGCAATACATTTTACTGACGCTTTCTAAATGTGCACTTGAAATGGCAGCTTAATCTCAAGGACACTGAACTTTGTCAGAAAATCATGATTTTATGTTTCCTGGTAGTTTAGCCATGAAACAGTGACTTCCTGGGGAGAGCTCTTCTAGGTCTGCCTCTCATAAAGGCTTGCGAGCCCCTATTTAGCTTTATGTATTACAAGTTTGTTTGTGATTATTATTCATCGCAGAGGACCACATATAAAACTAAGTACATACTTAGAAATATTGGCACTTTAGAAAGAAGTGTGCAGGAATTTAAATAATATGCACTATGGTTTAATGCCCTAATAATTCTGATATTTATAAAGCTTAAATGAGACGGAGCTTTTTAGTCCTAAATTTGAGTAGTTTAATATTTTTGATGTCTCAGTGCTGCAGATGTACTGCATGCTTTCCTCCATGCAATTGAAAAGTTAATTTAACTGGAATTTAATTTATTATTCAAGTCAATTAGTCCGTCAAAGAATTCAAATCTTTTTTTGCCTTTTTCTGACTTGTATCGCTTTATTTTCGGAGATACATTCCATGCTGTTAGCAAGCCCTTGCTATGTATAGTTTGAAAGCTTTAGTAAGAGCTGTAATAAAAATAATTTTATGTCTGTGTTAACATTGGAATAGTAGACTATGCAGTGTGCTTTCTCATGCACTGTACTCTTGCTTCCTCATAATGTCTTGCGATGATACATCAGAATTATGAGAAATATCAGAAGATCTTAATAATCATAAACTAAATGAATAATCGTAAACTAAATTTCATAGCTAAGCTCTCCTGCTGTTTCCAGTGAAGACATGCTTTTGAGCTGGAATCTGCCCTGAGTGAAGTCCAATTTGAGCAAGTGTTTAGTCAAACACTCCATGTCCAGTTGAATTTAGATGAGACTAACTGTATGTTAAAAGATAATGTCAAATCATTGCCTTAAAGCGATGCAGCAGGAATTTTTAAGTTTAGAGACAGAATAGCATAACAGACTTCAGAGGGAGTTTCCATCCAAGGCTTTTTTTTCTCTATTATTTTGATTGCCTTGTGGCTAGTATGATGGATAGCCCAAGCAGCTGGTCTACATGAGTGCCCTGACCTTTTCCACTACTGTGGAGGTCCAGAAGTTTGAAATCTTAAGAAAATACATAAAAGCTATCCATTGAAATTCTGAATCTGAGGTCTCACTTACAAGTGAAAAATAAAACTTCTATACATATAGCAAAATATTTGCCAGCTCCCTATGGAGATAAGTTGGTGTTGTATGCCTGACTTTAAAGGGACTGTGTTTGCTTTCCCCTCCTAAAGCTGTGCCCCATCTTCAGATGCGCTACAAAATGTTAACATTTCTCAGGTCTTTTTTTCACTAATTAATTTTCATAAATCCTTGCTCCTGAAGTTATGTGACAGAGAAGTTGAGATTTCACTACAAAATAAATAGGGTTTCTTCTGCAGCATCAAAAGACAACTCCCAGAAATGTTTAAATGCCTCATGGTTTTTAGAGTGGAAGCACGATGCTTGGGCAGCTGAAGCTTTTAATTAAAGTACGCTTTTAATTGGTGCTGGAAAACAGTCTAAATGAATATACTAATATTTATATTATAAAATATGCATTTTATAACCAAACTTTCTGATCATTATAGTGGGCGGCAAGTCTTTTAGAATTCCAACTACAGGAAAGTTTGTGGTAGAGGAACGATGAAGCGTGTGTCTGGCAGCTTCAGCAGTGAGGCCATTACTGCGAGCACAGCAGCGTTGTGTGTCCAGCTAATAGATGATTTTATTTCTTTTTTTATTACCCCTTGTAGAGCCACTGTATTCCTGAATAGGAGCCCTTCCTGTAAGGTTCAGTATATTAAGCATCTCACACCTTTGATTACTTCATCTTAACTTCTCTGATGAGGAAGTTCTTTGGCAGTTGAGTGGACACATTTGAAATACGATTTTGAAACTTAAGTATTTTGGATGCTAAATCACCTTATAACGTCACTGGGATACAGACCTTGGAACCGATAAAAATTTTCTTGAACAATTTTCTTTTAATGTTACTTTGTTTTCTTTGGGGCAGAAGATTATTTTTTTTTTTTATCTTTCTTAATTTTATTGTTTCCCTTTAGTATCCTATTAGAATTTAATCCTTTTTTTCCCTGTTCAGTACATTGTCTGGCAAGTATGGCTGGAAAAGACAGACAAGCTCACAGTCAAGTGAGTCTTCCATTTAATACTTCAGTTGCCTAGTTTTCTTCCACCTTTATCAATTAATTTTAAAAGATGCTACTTTTCTCTGTGAATGTCTTCACTGATGTACTCAGCTTGCTATGGTCACGACACCACAGGTACTGCCGTACATCAGCAAATAGGTGATTGCTGTTGGAGGAATGCTGAGGTACTAAATTGCTTATAATTTCACACTGAACTTTAGATTTTCTCATAGGCTGACACTGTAATCCAACCTGTGATTGGATTACAAATGATTAGTGATGGTAGTTAAGAAAAACAATTGACCCAGGTCATGCCATTTTTGCACTTTCAGGAAAATACTTTTTTATTTGATACAGTCAGACTTGTTTTGCTTCAGTTTCATCCGTGGATGACTGTATTATCATTGGTTCTTATATTACTGCTCATAAAGTGTATGATATTAACAAATATGCCAGTGTCAGTGAGGACATTGTATAGATTTGCAAGATTTATTTCTGAAAGGGTAAAATCAATTTTTTTTTACAAGAAGGTCTTGAATGGTTTTAATGCAAGTTCAAATGATACAGCAGAATTTTTAGCCCAGTGATAGACAATTGAAATTTCCACAAACAGCTAACTTGATGGGTGGAATGATGGAAATAGTTTTCCAGGCTGAAAAGGATTAGGATAATTATCTACTATGTGATGAGGGCACAAAGCTAAAGCTTTTTAAGCATAGCATGGATTGCATCTGTTTAGACTTTTTTTTTTTGAGGAAAAAGGAGTATTGTGCATTTCTGTATGTCATGGCACATATTTGTGGAGAATTTTGTATTTAGAGAAAGATTCTGTAGCTGTAAATGTAAAAGCTGCCTGTCACTTTCTGAACTCTTTCCATTCTTTTCCTCCAGGGGCACTTGAAATTTCCATTATGCTCAAAGCAAACTGAGAAAATCAAGTTGCCATAGCTTCCAAGAATTACATCTTTCCTTCAGCAAACACTTTTCTCCTCTCAGGAAATGGAAATATGTCTATCTGTTGAATTCCTCTGCTTTCACCTTAGGAATGTTAACCTGTCACGTAGTTTCTCTTTCTTGTTTCTAAGCTGGGATACGTTAAGGGTGCCATCTCCCTGCCCCCAGCACTCCTAGAAACGTACAGCAGAGAACTGAATGTGGAAAGGCTTAAAAGAAGGCAGCGATACCGATTTCTGTGAAAGCATCTGTCAACTGTACCTATAAGTAATTAAAGCAGAGAATCATAATGGAAACAGCAGTAGGAGTACTTATCCCAGCTTCAGATCTTTCTCACGGTCTTCCTCTGACTGGCCAGCACTGATGAAAGTGCCTTTCAGACACGGTTGTTTCGGGAGAAAGGAGAGTGGAAAGGTGTTTGGGGGATCAGTGGAGGGGGTAGGCCAGAGCTGCTCAGGTCTGGTCTCACTTTTGTGATATTTGGCGTTAATCAAATTAAGCATCTATCCAGGTCAGTAGCTCAAGGTATGATTACTTCTTCCCCATTTGAATATTTATCTATCTGTGATTTTTTTGGTCCCTATCACTCTTCCACTCTATTTGTAACTAAAGATACAGGATGCTGCCAGAAATGTCAATATAATTTTCTTGTTGTGGAGGTTTTTCAGTGAGATAGCAACATAAGTGTTTCTTTATAGAACATATAAAAGTATAAGTCCTGATTTGTACTGCAATAAAATCAATATACAAGTTTACGTGCACTCGTAAATCAATTGTAGAACATTGTTGAATGATGTATCTCTCCTTAGGTATGGAATTAATATTTCCTTTCTTCTGCCTTGTTTTACTACTTTGGGGTAGGATAGCGTTCTTACTTGGCTACGTGCGACATCCAGAAGCTGGTTACTAAGCAATTCTGTGAGCTATGAAGCTGACGGAGTCTAGTTTTCCTGCAGTATTGTAAGATGCATCTCATTTAGGAGGCATAATACAATGTCCTTTGATCTTTAATTGGAGAGGGAAAGTGATTTGTAGCAGTACTGCTATGATGAAAGTAAATAGGAAAAAGAAAGAAGGGTAATATATACAGCTCTTGCAAATGCCTTGTCAGATGAAGCTATCAAAATAGTGTCCGGCCAGCCCAAACAAGAGAAGCCATTAGGAGTAAATACTGTTGCATTTTAAAGGAAATATTGTGTATTTACGGAAAGTAATTTCAAGTTTATTTTTTTAAAAAAGTTCAGTATTTTATTTAGAAAGATTTATTTACTTCAGGTTTGATAACAGCAAAGCAGACCAATAGTTTAGGCTTGGTGATTTTTCAGAAGCTGAGTTTTACAAAGTCTGAGAGTTATTAGTACTTTTCTCTTAATATTTGGTTACTAAATGGAAGAAGGATGTAGTGAGCCTCAGATTGTATAAATCTCCACCTAGAAAACAAGTTTTACTGGTAGTGTGGCACTCAGTTTCTAGAACATACCTCTCCTATCTTTTTTCCCCTCTCATTAAAATGAAAACTTATCCACAATTGGCTAATAAAAAGGAAAGTCCTTTGAGGGCCATTTGAGGGATGCTACCTCTTCTCTTGCTGGTGCTGTCACCACCAAGTCACTTGGTCTGGGCAGCTGAAAAGTCTTAGTACAGCTCTGCTTATGCTTGCGTGTGTGTTTAATCAAGTATAGGCTGAATTTGGCGTTGATGCTCACCTTGAGATGGGCAGTGTGTTAGAGCTGTAGGTGATGAGCAGTGGATGTCTTCTGGAGCGTGCCACTGGGTGATGGGTTTTGCTTTCAATGATGGGCTGCTGCAGGACTTGGGCAAACCTGACTGAGGAGCTGACAGGATGAGGGCAGCACACAGTTTGCTAATGGTATTTTAGAGTGACAAAAAGTGAGGATGAGATATTCCAAGCAAAATAAGCTGTGAAAATTGCATTTTCTCTCCTGCTTTGTAGTGTTTCATCAAACCACAAGAATCAGAGAAAAATCTTTCATTGTTTTACAGTATATTCATTGGACTTTTCTAGTCTTCAAGTAAGAGCACTAATGACATATTTCTCTTGCTAAGCCTGAGGTGCATGTGAAAAGAATTGCAAAAATTCTTTTGATTTGTATCATTGGGTGACATCCTTTCCCCATTGTGTATGTGCACTTACTCCTTCCATGGCTGTCATGTTGCTATCTTGGGGCTTCATGTTAATGATCAGGCACATTGGAAGCTCATTATGAACCATCTGAGGAGCCGCGATGAATCTTCTGCTGTCCAGTGGTTCACATCTCTTGGGTCATGCACGTGTTGTAAATGTAAAATATACTTTTTCCAGTTTCTTACACAGTACTTATCATCTTTTTCCTATTCAGCCAAGCCTTTTCTCGAAGGAACCAATACCTCGTTGCAGGATGCAATAACATTGCTTTTTGTAAGCAGTTAACCTTTCCTCTTGAAGCATCTTGATGTCTGGTTTGCACTTCTACTGCAATCATACCCTTTGCCAAGACCTTACAGGCCTTTCCTGCAATAATTCTGGTGCTATATCCTAAATGACTTTTGATTCATTGTGTGCTTTGTGCTTTGGTACACTGCCCGTAATTTAAATTATTTTTACAGACTCTAATGTCCCAGAAGAGCGACGTAAGTGTGAGAAGTCTTGCTTATCAGCTGTATAGCTAACTTGTTTTTCTTAGTATCAGATTACCCTGTATTATATATGATCTTTCTTGTACAATAAAACTACTTTCTCACATGGGAGCTAGAAGACAGTATTTCTTTGACAAGGAGTCAAGGAGCTGGTTAAAAATTATGCCATTGTTTCCTTCAGGAAGCACCAACCATACTTTGCGTTACAGTTGAAACAAATACGTATTAACAGGAAGCTCCATCTGATAGACCTACGCTAACACAAACAGAGCATTCGCGCTTTGTCTGTTGAAGGTTTTTTGATGGCAAGTGACAACTGAGAATAGTGATCTATCTGCTAGCTTGACCTGTGTAGGACATAACAGAGGGGAAGCGTGTATTGTACAGGAAGCCGTTGTAGCCAGTTCCTGGAGGGAATCATGCTTCTCTTCCTGGATGCAAGTCTACTTCTCCTTCTGCTGGGCATCCTCATGTTGGAGAGAGGCTCAAAGATGGGAAGGGGCTGTACCCCTCCTTCCTTCCCCTGCCTCAAAAACAAACTAGAAAAACATAAGACAGATCCTTAGAAGAAAATAGCCTTTTTTTTGTTGAGGAAAGCTGTGTGAAAATGTCCTTTTATGATACCATTGACCTTTGTGTTCACAATCTGAACAGTAAGTGTCAGTATGTGTAAGCCATGGAGATGAAAGATGAAATAATAATAATGTCATATGTTTTAATGAAGTAACATGTACTGGATATACAGTAGCATTGTAATTCACAAATTATGATGATCAAGATAAGAATCTGCCCATATTTAGTCTGTGCACTCGTGTCGTTCATTCTCAATGTCATACTTCCAGTTCTTCTAAAGCTGTATGCTTAGAGGAGGTTAAACTTTGTTTACCAGTGAAACTTATCACAGTTAAAAGCTAAATGGTAATTTTTTTTTTTTTACTCTGTACAAAACAAAATCCCACAAAACAAAAAACCAAACTCAACCCAACCTACAAGGTTGGTGAGGAGGTTGCACAGTTGGTGGTTGATGATGCATGTGACTGAACAAAGCTGCATGTTCAAAGAAAGACAATCCAGTTGCCCACAAGTAAGGTGCAGACAGAAGTTCGAAAAGGATGCTGAAGCAGAGTGTTACCAAAGACATAGAAGGACCCAAAACATGTTTTTTATTTAGTTACAGAGTATTTCTTTTTAGTGTCAGTCACTTTTTCCAGCAGACAGAGAGGATGACCTACAACTAGTCTTTGATCTTATGCCAAAAAAAAATAGCATAGATCCAGCAGTTATAAGCTAAAATAGTATTTCCCTGTATGCAAGGGCATTGATATTTGAATACCTTCAAGATTGGTAGCTATAATGAATACAAGTTCTTTGAAAGTAAAGAGCAGACTTAAGCCAGCCCATTATGTGGCATTGAATAAGGAAAAAATGGCTGTCTTCGTGGAGGGTCAGAACTTAAGTTGAGTTTATATAAATTGAGCTGAATTTTGCATCTCCTTTCTCATCTGTTAAACGTTTTGGAGGTTTCAGCTTAATTTAGGGCCTAATGCCAACCTCTTCCAGTTTGTGGAAAGACTCCCACTGAGAATATGTAAGAAACACTGCAAGAAGGAATAAAATCTACCCCCATTTTAATACTGGTTTTGATGATGATGGCTGCAAGTGCATGAGCCTTTATTAATCTGGTGAGCAAGTACTTCCAGCTTGTCTCATGCACCCTTTTTCTTCAAACATTCCAGGTCGTATCACTAGACATATTTTACCTTTATCAGTTCTCCTACCTGTGACATTTACTAAATGAGCATTGTTATCTCTCAGTAAGTGGTTGATTGTTCCTTTGATCATTCACACATTGTTTCAAGCCACAAAAAAAAGACATGCTAGTGTTCTAAAACCATAGTTAAATCCAGAACAAAAAGCAACAGCTGAGGGCTGGAAGCTGCGAAGTACTGAGAGCTGCCTGTAATATGTCAAGGTTCTGCTGCTGCCACTGAGGTCAATGAAAAAGGCCTCAGTCTGTATCTGTTCTGAAATTCGATATATATCCCAGAATAGTCAGAAACAATTACGTCCACCCTTAGCTCTTAATGTATTCCCTGTATTTTTCCTATATATTGCTAAACATAGTGCATATCTAGCAGGTTGTCTTTACTTGTCAGATATATAATTCTTTCCTGGAAAAACTCTGACTTCTCAAACCTGTTTGAGGCAAAAGAAAAGTATTTAAGTGGTCTGGCTGACTTCATGGAGTAAGCCAAACTTTGTTATTTACTATCTTTGCCAACATACATAGGTCTGTGCACACACCCTCTCATGTAAGTATAAATACAGCTCTGTCTATGTATGTGCTTTTCTCTTTAATGGGTAATATAACGTAGACATACATCCCAAGTCTGTATGGAGGCTTGGATGGACGTACATGAGCTCGAAGTGTTACTGGAGGGCTGCGTGCAGATGTTGTTTACCAGAAATGTTGCACTGTTAGATGGGAGTTAACCACAAAGCTGAGTATTTTTGAGCATATGTGTAGATAAATGTAGATAAATGTAGATAAATCTGTGATTTATCTACATGCAGGCAGATGATACTCTGTAACCTGGGACAGACAATAAAAAGACTTCACGCACACTATTGCCTCGTCTCTGGTGTTCGCTTGACACCACAATCTGAGAATCAAATCAGAGCTAACGAGAGCCTGAACTCCTCATCTCTGAGCTTCCTTTCTTGAAGATGGTCACACTTGTGCACAGAGGGTAAACAAGCAGGGGGTTTCGGGAAATAAGAGATCTGTATTTTCCAAGAGACTAAGTCTTTTTTGACTGCTAGATATAAAGAAATTCTAGTGTTTTACTGTCTATCTCTGCTTTAGAGGAAAAAGGTACTGTACTGGAGATGTTGGGGCAGATATGGTGGTGAATGTTCTGCTACCCCATGTATAGCTGGTGAAATCAGCACAGGGCTGGATGCTTAGCAAAATGTTGTGGCTGATCAGAGTGGCTGATGCTACTAGTTAAACTGTTCATCTGTCCTAGATCTTTAAGTCCCTGAGTGATATTATATGGGAGCTAAGGTATGTCTAGTTTTTTCCTGTGAGACAGATAAGCAAGGCTGGCTAAGTAACATACTTTCCCCCTTGTTATGTTACAGTAAAGCAGCTTGGCTACGACCCAGTGAAGAGCAAGTGACTGTTCTGTGAAGCCTAATAAGTGTTTTGGGATCAGCAGGTACATTGGGTAGCCCACGTTCAGTTTGCCTAGTTTGAATATCCATGTTTAGAGCCTTCACCCTCTCCACAGTTGAAACAACTAAACATTTTGCACAGTAACTCATTTCACATGGGATATAAACTGCTCCCTGAAAGCGTGCAGTGTCTTTCCACCAACAACAGAGCTTTGACATGCAGGTGAGGCTTAGCTTGTCTGAAACAAAGCTCTTTTAACTTAGCTGTCTGGAATTATGTGTTTGATTAGGGCAGAACTGATAAACCTGTCTACTAGTAATTTGTCTACTGCTTGTTATTGTAAGGTTGGTTTCAATTGCCCACAGTTGGTCTGATGTTAACTGGTTGGATGAACAGTTTACATGCTTAGTATCTGTATCAAGGTGAGTACTTTTCTGAGAAAATGTAGTAATAGTGGTCACAGTAAAGTGATATTGAGAATGATAAGGTTATTTTGGGCATGTGAAAACTGTAACATTTGCTTTGAAAAAATACACCATCTAGGGGGCTTTGAAATTTTATCTTCTGTTGTCAGGGCTGTACCTTTGATTCTTCCGTGTGAAAATTCACACAAGTTCAGTTACATTCAACATACTTGGGAAAAAAATCCCAGTTCTCACATGAGTAGTAGAAACTTTCTGAAGCTTGACATTAAATTTCTCCAGGATGATTTTCACATAGAGCAGATTCAAGTTTGAGGCAGAGTCTGTTCTTGCAACTGTTGTTCATAACTATTTAGCTACTTTGGACCTGTCAACAAGTGAAAGAAGGCAGTAACTGAGAATCTGTGCTCCACTTCTGACTGGAG